>JAQZBX010034635.1:0-24911 GCA_029593785.1 Cabassous unicinctus | reverse complement strand
ATGATGTTTAGTCTTCCTATCCATGAACAGGGAATATTCTTCCATTTATTTAAGTCTTCTTTGATTTCCTTTAACAGTGTTGTGTAGTTTTCTGTATATAAGTCCTTTACATCTTTAGTTAAATTTATTCCTAGGTATTTGATTCTTTTAGTTACTATTGTAAATGGTATTTTTTTCTTGATTTCCTCCTCAGATTGCTTGTTATTGGTGTATAGAAATCCTACTGATATTTTAATATTTATCTTGTAGCCTGCAACATTACTGAGTCATTTATAAGTTCTAGAAGCTTTGTTGTAGATTTCTCAGGGCTTTCTATGTATAAGATCATGTCGTCTGCAAATAATGAAATTTTCACTTCTTCCTTCCAATCTGGATGGCTTTTATGTCCTGTTCTTGCCTCAGTGCTAGGGCAAGTACTTCTAAGACAATGTTAAATAGGAGTGGTGATAGAGGGCATCCTTGTCTTGTTCCCGATCTCAGAGGGAAGGCTTTGAGGATTTCACCATTGAAAATGATGTTGGCTTTGGGTTTTTCATATATACCTTTTATCATATTCAGAAAGTTTCCTTCTATTCCTATCTTTTATAGTATTTTTATCAGGAAAGAGTGCTGTATTTTGTCGAATGCTTTTTCTGCGTCTATAGAGATGATCATGTGATCTTTTTCTTTCAATCTGTTTATGTGGTGTATTACATTGATTGATTTTCTTATATTGAACCATCCTTGCATACCCGGGATGAAACCCACTTGGCCATGGTGTATAATCCTTTTGATATGTTGTTGAATGCGATTAGCAAGTATTTTGTTGAGGATTTTAGCATCTAGGTTCATTAGAGAAATTGGTCTGTAATTTTCCTTTCTACTGCTATCTTTGTTTGGGTTTGGGTATTAGGGTAATGTTAGCATCGTATAATGAGTTAGGCAATATTCCTTCTACCTCTATTTTTTGGACGAGCTTAAGCAGAATTGGTGTTAACTCTTTCCGGAATTTTGGTAGAATTCAGCTGTGAAGCCATCTGGTCCTGGGCTCTTCTTAGTTGGGAGGTTTTTGATGACTGAGTCTCTGTCTTTACTTGTAATTGGACTGTTGAGTTCATCAATTTCCTCTTTCATCAATGTATGCTGTTTGTGAGTTTCTAGAAACTTGTCCATTTCCTCTAAATTATCATTCTTGTTGGCATATAATTTTTCATAGTATCCTCTTATGATACTCTTTTATTTCTGTGGGGTCAGTAGTGATATCCCCTTGCTCATTCTTTATTTTGTGTATTTGAATCTGTTCTCTCTTTTTCTTTGTCAGTCTGGCTAAGGGTTTGTTCATTTTATTGATATTCTTGAAGAACCAACTTTTGGTTTTGTTTATTGTTTCTAGTGCTTTCTTATTCTCTATTTCATTTAGTTCTGCTCGAATCTTTGCTTTTTCCTTCTTTGTACTTCCTTTTGGTTTAGTTTGTTGTTGTTTTTCCAATTCCTCCAAGTGTGCAGTTAGGACTTCAATTTTAGCTCTTTCTTCTTTTTTAATATATGAATTTATGGCTATGAACTTCCCTCTCAGGGCTGCTTTCGCTGCATCCCATAGGTTTTGATATGTTGTGTTGTCATTTTCATTAGTTTCAAGGTAGTTACTGATTTCTTTTGAGAGTTCCTCCTTGACCCACTGTTTGTCTAAGAGTGTGTTGTTTAACTTCCATATCCTTGTGCCTAACCTGTTTCTCTGGCCCTTAGTGATTTCCAATTTCATTCTGTTGTGGTCAGAGAAATTACTGTGTATAATCTCAATCTTTCTGAATTCATTGAGAGTTGTTCTGTGGCCTAGCATGTGGTCTATCTTGGAGTATGTTCCATGTGCACTCGAGAAGAATGTAAATCCTGCTGTATTTGGGTGGAGTGTTCTATATATGTCTATTAAGTCCAGGTCCTCTAATGTTTTGTTGAGAGCCTTTGTTTCTTTAGTGATTCTCTGTCTAGATGTTTTGTCTAATGATGATAATGGTGTGTTAAAGTCCCCTGCTATAATTGTCGAGGCATTTATTTCTCCACTTAGTTTTTCCAAGGTTTGCTTCATGTATTTTGAGGCACCCCGATTAGGTGCATATATGTTGATGATTGTTCTCTCTTCTTGAGAGATTACCCCTTTTACTAATATATAGTGTCCATCTTTATCTCTTACGATAGTTTTGCATTTAAAATCTATTTTGTCTGATATTAGAATTGCTACTCCTTCCCGTTTTTGTCTACTGTAGCTTGTAAAATGGTTTTCCAGCCATTCACTTTCAGCCTCCTTGAATCCCTGGGTCGAAGGTGGGTTTCTTGTAGACAGCATATAGATGGATCATATTTCCTTATCCATTCTGCCAATCTGTGTCTCTTGAGTGGTGAATTTAGTCCATTAACATTCAGTGTTATTACTCACAACAAATTTCTTACTTCAGCCATTTTTCTTTGGGTTAATGTATGTCACATGTTGTTTTGTTTTTGTTTTTTGTCTTGTTAGTTGCTTTTAAACTCTCCTCCAACTCTCTCTCCCTTGTTTTTTCCTTTCAACTTGTAGAACTTCCTTTAGTGTTTCCTGAAGTGCAGGTTTCTTATTGACATACTCTCTTAATTTCTGTTTATCTGTGAATATTTTAAACTCTCCATCATTTTTGAATACCAGTTTTGCTGGGTAGAGAATTCGTGGCTGGAAGTTTTTTTCTTTTAGTATTTTGACTATGTCATACCACTGTCTTCTTGCCTCCATGGTTTCAGCTGAGAAATCAGCACTTAATCTTATTGTGCTTCCCTTGTTTGTGATGGTTCTCTTTTGTCTTGCTGCCTTGAGTATTTTTTCTTTGTGTTGAGCATTGGACATTTTCACAAGTATATGTCTTGGAGTTGGCCTGTTGAGATTTATACTGTTTGGGGTGTGCTTTGCTTCCTGGATTTGCACATCCATCTCTCTCAATAGGTTTGGGAAGTTTTCAGCTATTATTTCTTTCAACACTCCTTCTGTTCCCTTTCCCTTCTCTTCTCCTTCTGGGATGCCCATAATGCGTATGTTTGAGAAGACACTATATATTAATAAAAGGGGTACTCAAACAAGGAGAGAGAACAACCATAAATATTTATGCACCTAACCCAGGAGCACCAAAACACTTGAGGCAATTACTGGCAAAACTAAGGGGAGAAATAGGTGCTTCTACAATTATAGTGGGTGGCTTCAATATACCATTATCACCATTAGACAGGACATCTTGACAGGGGCTCAATAAAAAACAGAGAGCTTAAATAATATATTAGCGGAACTATACCTAATGGACTAATACAGAACATTACACCCCAAAGCAACAGGATTTACATTCTTCTTGAGTGTTCATAGATCATTCTCCAGGACAGAGCACATGGTAGGCCACAGGTCAACTCTCAATGAATTCAGAAAGATTGAAATTATACAACATAATTTCTCTGGCCACAATGGAATAAACCTACAAATCAATAAAGGACAGAGAACTGGAATAGGCACAAACATATGAAAGCTAAACAACATGCTCTTAAACAATCAGTGAGTCAAGGAAGAAACTGACAGATAAATCAGTAACTACTTTGAAGCGAATGAAAATGAGAATACAACATATCAAAATTATAGGGATGCAGTTAACTCAGTGCTGAGAAGGAAATTTAGAGCACTAAATGCTTACATTAAAAAAGAAGAAAGAGCTGAAATCAAAGACCTAACTGCATGCCCAGAGACTAGAAAAAGAATGAACTAATCCTACAGCAAGGAAAAGAAAGGAAATAACAAAGATTCGAGCAGAATTAAATAAAAATGAGAATAAAAAGACATTAGAAGGAATTAATGAAACCAAAAGCTGGTTTTCTGAGAGATTAATAAAATTGACACACCCTTAGCTAGACTGACAAGGAAAAACAGCAAGAATAAGCAAAAAATAAATCAATCAGGAATTAGAGAGGGGATATCACCATGGACTTCACAGAAATAAAGAGTATCATAAGAGGTTATTTTGAAAATTAGTGTGCCAACGTCAATAATTTGGATGAAATTAATGAATTTTTAGAAACACACAAGTAACCTACATTAATGAAAGAAGAAATAGAAGAACTCAACAGACCAATCACAAGTAGTGAGATTGAACTAGTCATCAAAAAGCTACCAACAAAAAAAACCCCAGGACCAGTTGGCTTAACAAATTCTACCAATCATTCCAGAAATAACTAACACCAATCCTATTCAAACTCTTCCAAAAAATTGAAGAGGAGGGAACATTACCTAACTCATTCTATGATGCCAAAAATCACCCTAATACCAAAGAGACATAAAGATGCTACAAGTAAAGTTCATATGCAAAAATCCTCAACAAAATATGTGCAAATTGAATCCAAAAACACATAAATCAAATTATACACCATGATCAAGAGGGTTTTATTTCAGTTATGCATCTGCTTCCCACATGGGAGGTTCCAGGTTTGGTTCCCAGTGCCTCCTAAAAACAAAAACAAAAACAAACAACAATGGCTCAGCGGTTGAGTGCTAGTTTCCCACACACGATGTCTGGGGTTCAATCCCCAGCCCCCAGTACCTCAAAAAAATAAAAAATAAAAAATAAAAAATTTTCAAAAAGATAGGGGGGAAAAGATGTGGCTCAAGCAATTGGGCTCCCGTCTATCATATAGGAGATCCAGGGTTCAGTTCCCAGGGCCTGCTGGTGAAAGGCAAGATAGCCCACATGGCGAGCTGGCCTGAACAGAGAGCTGGCCCATGCAAAGTGCTGGCCCGAGTGTAATGCTGGCCCATGCAGGAGTGTTGTCCCACACAGAGTACTGGTCCGTGCAGAGAGCTGGCGCAGCAAGATGACACAACAAAAAAGAGACAAAGAGGAGAGACAATAAGAGATGCAGCAGACCAGGGAGGTTAGGTGCCACAAGAGATTGAGCACCTCTCTCACACTCCGGAAGGTCCCAGGATCAGTTCCCAGTGCTGCTAAAGAGAAGACAAGCAGACACAGAAGAACACACAGCAAATGGACACAGAGAGCAGACAGCGAGCGCAAAACAATGAGGGGGGGGAATAAATAAATAAATTAAAAAAAAAAAAAGATAGCAATAAAAGGAAACTTCCTCAACATGATAAAGAGCCTATATGAAAAACCCATAGCTAACACCATTCTCAATGGTGATAAGGCAAAAGGCTTTTCCGCGAAGATATAGAACAAGACAAGGATAACCAGTGTCACCACTCTTATTTAACATTGTATCAGAAGTACCTACTCAAGCACTTGGGCAAGAAAAAGAAATAAAAAGCATCCAAATTGGAAAGGAAGAAGTAAAACTTTCACTATTTGCAGATGACGTGATCCTATAAGTAGAAAGTCCCGAAAAATCTACAACAAAGATTCTAGAGCTCATAAATGAGCTCAGTAAAGTGGCAGGATATAAAATCAATATGCAAAAATCAGTGGTATTTCTGTACACTAATAATGAGCAATCTGAGGAGAAAATCAAGAAAAAATTCCTTTGAAAACAGCAACAAAAACAATCAAATATCTAGGAGTAAACTTAACTAAAGATGTAAAGGACAATAAAACATTGCTAAAGGAAATAAATGAAGACCTAAACAAATAGAAGACTACTGCATGTTCATGGATTGGACGACTAAATTTCATTAAGTTGTCTATCCTACTCAAATTGATTAACAGATTCAATGCAATCCCAATAAAAGTTACAACAGCTTATTTACTGAATTGGAAAAGCCAATTATCAAATTTATTTGGAAGGGTAAGGGGTCCCCAAAAGCCAAAAAATATCTTCAAAAGGAAAAATGAAATTGGTGGAATCATGCTACCTGACTTTAAAGAACATTCCAAAGCTACAGTGGTCAAAACTGCATGGTGTTGGTACAAGGACAAACATAAGGACAAATGGAATAGAACTGAGAGTTCAGATATAGACCTGAGCATGTTTGGTCAACTAATATTTGACAAGGGCACCAAGTGCACTCAACTGGGACAGAATAGTCTCAACAAATGGTGCTGGGAGACCTGGATATCCATATTCAAAAGAATGAGAGATGATCACCATCTCACACCCTATACAAAAATTCATTCAAGATGGATCAAACACCTAAATATAAGAGCGAAGACCATAAAGCTCCTAAAAGATAATGTAGGGAAGATCTGGTAATAGGAAATAATTTCATAAACTTTACCCCCAAAGCATAAGCAATGAAAGAAAAAAATAGATGAGTTGGACCTTCTCAAAATTAAAAACTTTTGTGATTCAAATGAGTTTGTCAAAAAAGTGAAAAGGGAGCCTACTCAATGGGAAAAAATATTTGTAAACCACCTGTGTGATAAGGGCTTAATATCCAGCATATATAAAGAAATTTTACATCTCGAAAATAAAAAGACAAAGAACCCATTTAAAAAATAAGCATGAGATCTGAATAGACACGTTTTCAAAGAGGAAATACAAATGGCTATAAAGCACATGAAAGGACGCTCAAAATTACTAGTTAATGGGGAAATGTAAATCAAAACTACAATGAGGTATCATCTTGCACTTATTAGACTGGCTGTTATTAAAAAACAAAAAACTACAAGTGTTAGAGTGGCTGTGGAGAAGTAAGAACACTTATCCCCTACTGATCAACATGTATGATCTTGTTAATGTAGATGGTAATATGGTGCAGCCACTGTGGAGGACAGTTTGGCAGTTCTGCAGAAAGCTAAGAATAGAATTGCCATAGAATCTGGCAATCCCACTACTAGGATTATACCCGGAAGAACTGAAAACAGTGATACCAACAGATGTTCTTCACAACATTATTCAGGATTGCCAAAAGTTGGAAGCAACCCAAATGTCCATCAATGGATGAATGGATAACCAAATTGTGGTATATACATATGATGGAATATTACTCAGCTGTAAGTAGGAATGGAGTATTAACACATGAAGAAACATGAAGGAGACTTTGAGTGAAGTAAGCCAGTCACTAAAGTACAAATATTACATGATAGCACTGATTTGAACTAAGAATACTGAGCAGACTCAGAGGAAGACTCTGAAAGTTAGTTTACCAGGAGATAGAGAGGACATAGAATGGTGAGCAAATGCTCAATCTGGGCAGAATCAATGATAAGGTGGATGGGGGAGGTTTGGCAGTGGATGGGGATGATGGTGGTACAGCAGTGTGAATGGGATCAATGATGCTGCAGTGTGAGTGTGAGCGGGGCTGGCTATCCATACACATGGCGGGGAAGCTGGAGGAAGGAACAGGTGAGCTCTGGGGAGGCAGAAGACTATTGTTGAGAACACAATTGTGGGAGTCTTCTTTCATCAACTATGGCAGGGGAGGGTCAATGGTGCAGGGTGTTGGTGGCGGGGGATTGGGTAGAGAATGGTGCACATGGGGCATGCCTCTATGGAATATGAATGAGTTCATGTGGTCGTAGGGTGTTATCTCAGTGGATGAAGACCTACACAATAACCAACAAAATATTAAATACCCATTCTGGAGTGTCTTGCTACATTCTGTAATAGAGTAGCAAGAAATCTCTAAAGTATTTAGGCAGTGCCTAATAAAAGAAAATAGACCAATACATCAAGCCCTCCATATTAATTCTTGTACTTATGAACTTTATTCTTGTAAAATTGAAACTTAGCCTAATAATATCTATGCCTAAGAGTTACCTCCTGAAAACCTCCTTGTTACTCAAATGTGGCCTCTCTCTAAGGCAAACTCAGCAAATAAACTCACTACCTTCCCCTCAACATGGGATATGACTCCCAGGGAAGAGCCTCCCTGGTGCCATGTGATTATTACCAAGCACCAACCACTGATGAATTTGGAAAATGATCTTGACCAAAAGGGAGAAAAATTAAATACAAAAGTTTTTACAACTGAGAGATTTCAAAGTGAGTCAGAAAGTCATTTCAGAGGTTCTGCTTACGCAAGTCTCATGTGGATCTCACTAATGTAACAGTAAAACCATCAAACAGGGGTGCTCTTGAGGGTTCTAGACATCTGGACACTATAGGCAAGACACACAACCCCAAGAAATCAACATCCTGTCAGTGGGCCTACCTTGAAATATATGATAACCTATTTCCCCAATATAACAGAGTTAGATTTATTTATAATTTCCCTACATATAATTCTTCCAGCCCCTCTATTTGAACTTATAATTAGTATTAAACCTGTGAAATATACGTCTCAGAGACTTAAATCTTCAGTCTGTTCATATGTTGGTTGAGCCCTGAATCTCAGCAGAGTTGCAGCCAACACCTACTCTCCAGTTCATCGGATTCACCCAGGACAACTAACAACTTGATGATGATGGACAACCCCAGCCCAAAAAGCAAAGAGTATCTACAACTGCAAGCAAAACAGTTCCTTCCATCTGCCCCATAAGATTTAAGCCCCGTCTCAATCTGAAACAGATTGGGCATCACCATCCCAAATTCCTCAAGATGGAGGAATGAAAAAACATAAAGGCGGAAGGCAACCATGGAGCAAAATAGACTTAGGATTACTGTAGTAACAGAAAATTTTGTATCATTGACTTAAAGATTGAGGTAAAAACCTCTATTATTGATATAAAGATAGTGGTTACCAGAAGTTCTGAGGGAAGAAGGAGGGAAGAATAGGGCATTTTTAGGGCACTGGATTATTCTACATGATACTGCAATGATGGACACATTTTTTCAAAACCTATTGAAATTGGACAGTGCAAAATGTAAACCATAATATAAACTATAGGCCATGGTTAGTAGCAATGCTTCAATATTTGTTCATCAATTGTAACAAATGCACTGCACTAATGTAAGATGTTATTAATAGGGGAGAATGTGAGAAAGGTAGTGTATGGGGCAAATGAGAATCCACTATATATATATATATATTTTTTAATAGTTTATTTTTTATTTGTTTACTTATTTATTTATCCCCGCTCCCCTTGCTGCTTGTGCTCTGTGTCCATTTGCTGTGCGTTTTTCTGTGTCTGCTTGTCTCCCTTTGTTGCGTCATCTTGCTGCGTCAGCTTACCATGCCACGTGGGCCATGTTTCCTTCACCAGGAGGCCCCAGGAATCAAACCTGGGGCCTCCCATATGGTAAATGGGAGCCCAACCAATTGAGCCATAGTGCTTCCCCCACTATATTTTTTATGTAACTTTTCTGTAATCTAAGACTTCTTTAAAAACAAAGTTTACCAAAAAACAAAACAAAACAAAAAACTATGGGATCCATCAGAACCATCCCCCAAAATTGAAAATGGAACATTCCCTAACTTATTCTGAGGCTCACATGACCCTAATATCAAAGTCACATAAATGTACTACAGAAAAAAAAATTAAAGAACAGTATCCCTTAAGGATATAGATGTGAAAATCTTCAACACATGTAACCATGGACCAAAACAGATATTGATATTGTGGTTATTGTCTTAACAGAAAAACCTGTAACAATGATATAAATACAGTGGTTGCTAGGGGTTCAGGAAGGAGAGGGAAGAATGAATAGTTGGAACACATTGCATTTTTAAGGCAGTGAAATTGTTCGGTAAGATCCTGCAATGATGGACACATGACATTATACATTTGTCAAAGCCTATAAAACTGTACATCACAAAGTGTAAACCATAATGTAAACTATAGATTTTGGTAAGTAGCAACGCTTCAATATTGGTTCATCAATGGTAACAAATGTACCACAGTAATATAAGATGTTAATAATACGGGAAAACTTTGTATGTGGATGTGGGGGTGGTAGTATATTAGTCTGCCAAAGGGTTGCAGATGCAAAGTACCAAAACTCTGTTGGCTTTTATAAAGGGTATTTATTTGGAGTAAAAGCTTACAGTTACAAGGCAGTAAAAAGTCCAACTCACGGTACCATAAGAGGTACTTTCTCACCAAAGCAGCTGCCATGTGTTGAAGCAAGATGACAGGCAATCTCTGCAAGGTTTCAGCCTTGCCCTCTAGGTGTCCTCTCTCAGGTTCAGCTGCTCCACTTCTAGATTTCAGCTGCAGGCTGACATAGGGTTGTGTCTCAGGGCTTCCTATATTAGTCTCAGCGCTCTTCCCAAGGTTAGCTGCAACATATCAGGCAAAATGGTTCATCTTTCCCAGGGCTTCAACTGTTGGACCCATCCTCTTTCTGTCACATGGCCAGATCAAAAGTAACAGAGCTCTCTCTTCCCTGTGTGTCTGTCTGAGTGTCCATTTATAACAAGTCTGGCAAGGGGGTGGGTACCCAACTTCAGTCATGCCTACTGACATTGTCAAATCAAAAGCCCTAATCTTAACAGGTAATATAATCAAAGACATCTCAAGTGGATTTAATGCAATCAAAGGGTATCACACCCAGAGGAAAAGATTAGTATACAAACATAATCTTTCCCTTTTTGGGATTCATAAAATAATCTCTGCCACAGGGGGGTTATAAGGGAATTCTCTATACTTTTGATGTAATTTTTCTGTAAATCTAAAACTTCTCTAAATATAAATTTTACCAAGAAAAAAAAATCTTCAACATGCAAAAATCAATAGTGGTTCTAAACATTAGTAAAGAACAATTCAGAGAAGAAAGCAAGAAAATATTCCATTTACAATATCAACAGAAAAAATCAACTATGAACAAATTTAACAAGGATATACAGGACTAATTCATGACACACTAAAAAACACTGCTGAAAGAAATTGGATAAGACCTAAAATAGCACATTTCTGTTCATAGATTGGAAAGCTAAATGTTGCTAAGTTATCAATTCTATCCAAAGCAATGTACAGACTCAATGCAATCTCAATTAAAACTCCAACAGCCTTCTTCGCAGCAATGGAAAAGCCAATCATCAAATTCATTAGGGAAATGAAATCAGAGCAACAAAGAGATACAACTTTACAACAATAAGCATGGCTATTATTAAAAAAAAAAAACAACAATGGAAAATATTAAGTCTGAGATATAGGAACCCTCATACACTGTTGGTGTGAATGTAAAATGGCACGAGCTGTTATCAAAAACAGTTTAGCAGTTCCTCAAAAAGTTAAACATAAAAATATCATATGACCTGCAATCCCACTTCTAGGTATGTACCAAATGGGTAAAAACAGGGACTCAGAAAGACATTTGTACAACAGTGTTCACAGAAGCATTATGAAAACAATAGCCGAGATGCAAGCATGCTAAATATCCATCAGTAGGTGAATGAATAAACAAAAAGCTTTCAAAAAGGAATTAAATTCTGATATGTAACTACATTGATGAACCTTGAAGACATCTTCTTGACTGAGATATTAGACATGAAATAAGTAAGTTGAGAGTCTACTTACATAAAATAGTGATAATATGTCAAACTCACAGTGTCATAATATAGAGTACAAGATACCAGGAGTGGGGCTAGGAGAAGAATGTAGGGATAGCACATAATGGGTTTATGGTTTCTGTTTGGGGTGAAAGGAAAATTCTGGTAATGGATGGTGGTGAGGGTAGCACAACATTGTGACTAAGATTATTCCCACTGAAATGTATGCTTGGGAGTGGTAGAGATGGGAAAGTTATATATATAACTTTATATATATATATATATACACACACACACTATTTGAAAAGAAAAACATCTAAAGAGTAAATGATAATTAAATGCAATACATGATCCTAGATGGGATCTAACAATAGAGGAGAAAAAACTCAAAAGGATATTAGTGGGACAAATGGAGAAATGGGAATATAGACTGTAAGCTTTATATCAATATTAAATTTCTTGAACTTCACAACTGTACTTAAAGTGATTATATAAGTGAATAGTCTTGTTTTTAGGAAGTGTACATGGAAATACTGTTTGAGGACCACGATGTATATAACCTACTCTCAAATGTTTAGAAAATGACACATAGATAAATGGACAGATGACAATCAGCAACACTGCATGCAAACAGGAACCAAAAGAGCTGGGATGGCTATAGTAATATCAGACAAAATTAAGTTAGATATTGTTATAATAGCCAAAGAATTATGTATCTATAAAAGGGTCAATCTATCAAGAAGATATCATAAATTATATACATGTATGCACAGAACAACAGAACACCAAAACATACAACTGTATTGAAGGGAGAAATAGTTCCACAATAAAAACTTGAAGACATCAATTACCATGTTCATAAATGGATAGCAAAAACTAGATGGAAGATCAATATGAAAATAGATCAACACTATAAACCAACTATTAGACCCAGAAAAATATACATTCTTCTCAATTATATATGTTACATTCCTACGTTAGACCATTTGTAAACCCACAACATTTCTAAAAATGCTGAAATCATAAGTATCATCTTTGACCAAAATAGAATGAAACTAGAAATCAGTAACAGAAACAGAACTGGAAAATTCACAAATATATGGAAATTAAACAACATCAAACAGCCCATGTGTCACAGAAGAAATCATAAGGAAAATTAGAAAAAAACTTTGAGATAAACAGAAATGAACATGCAACATACTTTTGTCAATTCTACCCAAATTGATTTACAAATTCAACACAATCCCAATAAAAATTTCAATAGCATTTTTTACAGAAAAGCCAAGTATCAAATTTATTTGGAAGGGGAGTGGGCACCAAATAGGCAAAAACATCTTGAAAAAGAAAAACAAAGTTGGGGGAATCATGCTACCAGACTTTAGGCATACACTACAAAGCTACAGCGGTCAAAACTGCATGTATTGGCACAAGGGTAGACATTGACCAATGGAACTGAATTGAGATTTCAAATATAGACACACCAACTGATATTCAAAAAGGCCACCAAGAGCCCTCAAATGGGATAGAATAGTCTCTACAACAAATGGTGCTGGGAGAACTGGATATCCATATGCAAAAGAATGAAAGAGGATCCCTTTCTTACACCCTATAAAAAAATTAACTCAAGATGGATCAAAGACCCAAATAAAAAAGAGCCAGAAACATAATGCTCTTAGAAGGTATATTAGTCAGCCAAAGGGGTGCTGATGCAAAATACCAGAAATTGGTTGGTCTTTATAAAGGGTATTTATTTGGAGTAGAACTCCACAGTTACCAGGCCATAAAGCATAAGTTTCTTCCATCAACAAAGTCCATTGCCACATGTTGGAGCAAAACAGCTGCCGACGTTTGCCAGGGTTCAGGCTTCTTGGGTTCCTCTCTTCTTGGGGCTGCGTTTCTCTCCGGGCTTAGCTCCTCTGTTTCCTCCATAAGGTCAGATGTAGACTATGAGGCTCTCTAGGCTTTGCTTCTCTCCACAAGGCCAGCTGTGAACTCTCAGGCAAATGGCTCGTCTCTATTCTGGGGCCTTCTCTCCTTCCTCACGACCAAGCTCTCTTACTTCCCAGGGTTCCAGCTCAAGACTGCAACATCAAAACTGCTTCTCAAAACTGTCCTTTGCCATGTCTTTTATCTTCGATTCCCCCACCCACCAAGGGGTGGGGCTCAACGCCCTACTGACGTGGCCCAGTCAATGCCCTAATCATAACTTAATCATGCTCAGATTAACAGATCAGTTTACAAGCATGATTCAATATCTATTTCTGGAATTCATAATTACATCAAACTGCCAAACGGCTACAGAAGGTAAGGTAGGGAAGCATCTATGAAATCTTGTGATAGGAAATGGTTTCGTAAGCTTTAAAACCAAAGCATGAGCAACAAAAGAAAACATAGATAAATTGGACCTCCACAAAATTAAAAACTTGTGCTTCAAAGGAGGTTGTCTAGGAAGTGAAAAGGCAGCTTATTCAATGGGAGAAAATATTTGGACACCATTATCTATTAAGGGTATAATAATCAGTATATATAAAGAAACCCTACAATTCAATAATAAAAAGACAAACAACCCATTTAAAAAATGGGCAAGAGACTTGAACAGACACTTTCCCAAGAGGAAATACAAATGGTTAAAAAAACACATGAAAAGATGCTCAACATCACTAGCTATTAGGGAAATGCAAATCAAAACTACAATGAGATATCATTTCATACATACTAGACAAGCTGTTATTCTTAAAAAAAAAAAAACAAAAAAAAACAGAATACAACTGTAGGAGAGGATGTGGAGAGATAGGAATGCTTATTCACTGTTGGTGGGAATGTAGAATGGTGCAGCCACTGTGGAGGATAGTTTGGCAGTTCTGCAACCCAAGTGTTCATCAACAGATGAATGGATAAATAAAATGTGATCTATACATATGATGGAATACTACTCAGCTCAAAGAAGGAACTGAATACTGACATATGCTACAACATGGATGAAGCTCAAGGACCTTATGTTGAGTGAAGTACACCAGTCACTAAAGGACAAATATTGCAAGAGTCCACTGATATGAATTAAGAATATTGAGTAGACTCACAGAGGTAGAGTCTGGAAGATTACCAGGAGATAGAAGGGGAGTAGATATTGGTGAGGTGATGCTTAATCTGTGCAGACTTTATAATAAGGTTGATTACACTCTGGTAATGGATAAAGGTGATGGTGGCGCAGCAAATATGGTGTGAGTGTAATTAATGTCGCTGAACTGTGAGTGTGAACATGGTTGAAAGGGGAAGGCTTGGGCCATCCATGATGTTAGAATGAATGCTAGAGTTTAAAAAGGCAACTGTACAACTCAGTGAACTCAGGGGTGGCTGAGGATTGCAGTTAAGAATACAATTATAAGAATGTTCTTTCAGGATCTAAAACAAAGATATATCACTAGTACACGGTATGGATAGTGGGGTGATATAAGGGGGGAAATGCACCTAAAGCACACTTCTATAGGATATGAATATATTTGTGCTCTCATAGTAATGTTTTCTCGATAGAGGCCCACAGAGTGGCCAAGAAAATATTAAACTCCCATCCCAGAGAGTCCTGCTACTTTCTCAAATAAAATGGCAAAAATCTCTGGAATATATAAGCAGTGCCTAATAAAATAAAAACAGACCAATATGCTAAGCTCTCAATCTTAATGCTTGTACTTATGAAACTTATTCCTGTAAAAATGAAACTTAGCCTAATTATACTTAATGCCTAAGAGTTACCTCCTGAAAACCTCCTTGTTACTCAAATATGGCCTCTATCTAAGCCAAACTCAGTAAATAAATTCACTATCTTTCTTCACCCACCACCCAACATGGGACATGACTCCCAGGGATAAGCCTCCCTGGCACCAAGGGATTATTACCAAGTGCCAATCAGTGATGCATTTGGAAAAAGATCTTGACCAAAAGGGGGAAACATTAAATACAAAAAAGTGTTTATGGCTAACGGATTTCAAAGTGAATCAGGAAGTCATTCCAGATGTTACACTTATGCAAGTCTCAGACAGATTTCACTAACTACCACAGTAAAGAAAGCCTCAAACCAACATGTTCCCAAGGGCTCTAGGGATGTCCAGACACTATAGGCAAGGCACAGAGCCTCATGAAATACAACCCCTCAGTGGGCACTATTTGGGAATATATGATAATCTCTTTCCCCAATATAACATAGTTATACTCATTTATAATTTCCTTGCTCATGATTCTTCTTCTTTTTATTTGAATCTGTAATTATCACTACACACATTAAATATATGTCTCAAAGACCCGAATCTTTAGATATTTCATATGCTGGTTGAGCCCTAATTCCAGCAGGGTTGCAACCAACTCCTACTTTCCAGTTCTTCAGGCTTCCACTGGACAACTAACAAAATGATGATGATGTACAACCCCAGCCCAAAAAGCAGGGAGTATCTATAACTGCAAGCAAAACAGTTCCTTCCAGTTGCCCCATAAGATCTAAGCCCCCTCTCAATCTGAAGCAGAACAGAAATCATCCCAAATTCCTCAAGAGTGAGGAATGAACAAACATAAGGGGGGAGTGTAACCAAGGACCAAAGTAGATTTATTGTTATTGCAGTTATTATCATGTAGTAAGACAGAAGAACTTGTAACACTGATTAAAGAGAGTGGTTACCAGGGGTTCAGATGAGAGGGGGAGGGATGAACAGGTGTAACATGGGCATTTTTAGGGCATTGGAAATGTTTTGTATGACACTGCAATGACAGATACATAATATTATATGTTGGTCAAAGCCTATAAAACTGTATAGTCCAAAGTGTAAACCATAATGTAAACTATAGACCTTGGTTAGTAGCAATGCTTCAATATTGGTTCATCAATTGTTACAAATGTACCACACTAATGTAAGATGTTAATAATAGTATATATAATTGTATTGTTTTTGTAACTCTCTTGTAAGTTTGAAAGTATTTCAAAATAAAATGTTAAGTTACATGCAAAAAAAGTTATCAGGACCTAAACTAAATGTGGAACTAGAAGTAAGAAAGGCAGGAGTGAATCACTTTAAATACTTACATTCAATATATATTAACAGGACAAAACATATGAACAAGAATGTTTATCACACCATTATTTACAATGTCAAAGATCTGTGAAGAATCTAAATACAAAACAATTTTTTTAAAAGTTAATTATTCTGGTATATAGATGTAAAATTAAACTCACCTGGGAGTAATTCTAAACAAAAGATATTTAAACTATATTGTGCATGGAAAAAAATAAAGTACTAAAAATAAAAAAAATTATACAACAATGAAAACATGGTCTATAGGGAAATGTATAACCATGAATACCTACAGTATAAAGAAATCTATAATTGTTTTTCCCTCCTTAAAAAAAGAGCAAACTAAACGCAAACCTACCAGAAGGAAATCATAAACATTACATTGGAGAAGAATAAAATAAGGAGTAGAAAAACAATAGAATGAACAAAACCATAAGGCAGTTCTTTGAAAAGATCAACAAAATTGAAAAATCTATAGCCAGATGAAGAATAAAGGAGAAAAGACTCACTTCACTAAAATCAGTAATAAAAGTGGTGACCTTACAACCAACCTTACAGAAATAAAAAAGATTATGAGAATATTTTCAAAAAGTGTCAAACATTAGACAACATACAAGATGTAGAAAAATTCCTAGAAACATACCTTGCCTTCCTTTATTTACTGTTAAAAATTCACTACTCTGAAAAAAAAAAAGTTGTAGTGTATATTTTATAAATAGTAAGTCTTTTAGGTTATAATGTATTATATTGTTGTTACTCTTCTGTAATTCATATTATGTTATCCTTTGTCATTCTGTTCTGGCTATTCCACAACATTGTTTAGGGTAGTGATGATCATTTTGAGCCAGACCTGTGCCAGTGAGTGCCATTATACAGGCAAAGAAATAATCATTTCCCCAAAGGAGTTTAAGTTTAGTTGTTTAAAGTAAAACAACAAACTGACAAACTGAAAACAGAACAGTGACTTGATGAGATTTGTAGAGCCCTTTAGGTATAGAATGCACTGAATTAAGGACTGGTGAATACAATCAGAGAAAATGTAGGCATTTACTGGTGAGTTAAATACTCAGTGATGGCTGCCCACACGGCTTGATGAAAGAAATGGCATCTCTGACACAGCATGTAAATTGGAGAAGGAAGTCAGGAATCATTTCATCTTCATTCCTTGGCTACCACCTTGACCAAGTGCAGATGACTCACAAAATGCCTGACTGAGTCAGCTTGAGGGGGATTACCACTAGTCCAATCTGTGACTATTGGAGCATTAAAATAATGATAACACATAACTACTAAATAAAGTAACAGAATATAGGAATCCATAAGGCTATAATAAATAAATAGGGAGCAGGGCACACCCTTTATATGGTAGAATACCAAATATGAGACAAAGGAGCAGTGAAGCAAATGGGAAAAATAATTATTTGGCAACCATCTGAGTGGTAGTTGACTCAGGTGAAAATCATCAATGGATACCAAGGAAAGGGACCACAATATTGACATAATCTCAGAATATATTAACAAAAAGTACATTCATTACAAAGGGAAAACACGTTTTTCAGTGTGGAGGAACCTGGCAGATATTTCACTTGGTTATCAAGCTCACATCACCATGGTTGGGGCAGGTGGACCTCCAGTTCCCTCTGATGGGCTGCACTGAGGAAAGCACAACTTCATGGTGTGGTGTTCCTGCCAGCAATGCAAGGCCTGAGTCTGCCCAACAGGAAACGTTGGGCAGAACCAGGTTGGGATCATTTGCGCTCCTTAAATCTGTCAAAGATGTGAAAGTGAGAGAAAATCTCAGGAAGAGTTCCAGACTGAAGCAGACTGAATGACAATGGAAAAATTCATACTGTTGAGACAATTTGGAATGCCTGGGACAGTGGATCAAAGTTGAAGGTGTCTGTGGCTGGAATTACAGTGTTAATGTAATGTACATTTCCTGATTTGGGTTTATGAGGTTGTTTCCTAGGAAAGTGGCCTTGTTTTGGAGATAAATTTACTGGCGTAATTTTTGTGAAATGTTAATGGGCAAATGAGGTGAAAGATAACAACTGAGAAATCTGAGTGAAGGGATTAGGGCTTCTTTGTACTACTCCTGCAATTTTTATACATCTGATTTTATTTTAAATAAATTACTTTAAAAATGCCTATTCCAAGGTTATTAGGAGATAAGAGGAGGGCTGAGAAGGTATACTGATGGTTAATGCATGTAGACGTTTTAATTAACTTGACTCTAAAAGTGTGGAAATGGATAGAGTTGATGGTAACACATTATAATGAGTAGAACCAACACAGCTGGTTTATAAATGGTATTGTGACTGAAAAAGGTAGTCTAGGGATGTAAATGTCAATTGAAAGAAAGCTAGAGAATTGTGGTTAGCAGTACAAATACAAAGAATGTCCTTCTATGAACTAGAACAAATGTACCTCACTACTGCAAGGTGGTAAGAATGTACAGAAGCATGGGAAAAATTTAATTAAGGTAACCTATGGACTATAGTTATCAGCAATACTGTAATATCTTTGCATCAATGCCAAAGATGTTCTGTGTTAATAAGGGGGAGGGATCAGATGTGGTTCAAGCAGTTGGATGCCCACTTCCTACATGGGAAGTCTCAGGTTCGGTTCCCAGTTCCTCCTAAAGAAGATGAGCTGATGCAATGAGCTGATGCAAGAGCAGGGAGCTGATGTGGCTTAACCAGTTGGGCACCCACACGGGAGGTTCCAGGTTTGATTCCCAGTGCTTCCTAAAGACAAGCAGACAGCTAGCGGGCAAAATGAGCAGACAATGAGCAGACACAACGTGCAGCGATAACAAGGAGAGACAATGAGCAGACAGATGAGGGAGCCATCTAAGGGGGGAAAAATAATAGGGAGGGTATGGAAAAAATATACCAAATGTACACTATAGACCATAGTTAGTGGTAATAGTCTGATGATATTATCACATAATCTGTAACAAAAGTTCCACAACAATGTAGTGTGTTGGTGGAGGGGTGTTGTATGGGAATTCTATACATGTGCATGGTTGTAAGTTCGCAACTTCACTAATGAAAATATACTTTAAAAAAAATGCCAAGGCCATACCATGCCATTAAAGCATTCAGAGGCCAAATCTACCCAAATATAGTTCAATCAAACTTGTGAAAGTAATTGCCCTTGTGAAAGTCTGGATGTTATTAAGAAAATGTGAATATTACATAAATAGCACTAGGCCTTTGGTGTTATGGGTGTTTTTGCAGTGTTTGTGGAAACAATAGGATATTTTTTTTTTTATTGTTCATAAAAATCAAGATTTTTCACAGTACATACCAATATTTGTAAAATCATATACAAATATATATGCATATATGTGTATTTTCTTACATAAATGTTATTTTATATATATATATATTTCAAAGGTGCTTAGATTACCTAATTATTACTCAGAAATTACAAGGATTCCCATGTTCCCCGCCTCCCACACCTCCCAATAGGATATTTATATTCCAGTTTTTCGTAGGAACCCCTTCCTCTGTTGCATGTTCTGAAGAGTGACATTCCTTTGCCCAAGGCTGAAAGCCATGGAGAAGGACATTTACTAATATAACTCATTCCTCCAAGCCAGAGGCATGCTACTCAAGTATTTTGCTTGAGCTCATTCTCTATGGCCTCAGGAGGTGGCTCAGGCCACAGTTCAGATTTTCTGTACTTGGCAATCTTTTGTCAGTCTGCACATGGGTTTTTCAGGTGTCAGGATTAGAGAAGCTTGGCCAGAGTATGGGATTTTCTGTTTCTTTCCCCTCCAGGAGTAGATCTGGATATTTCAGTGGCCACGGGAGCATGAGGTAAGAACTTGACCATGCCAAGAATTTTCAAGGTAGAGAAATGTTGAGGGTTATAGGATGCTGGAATTTACCTTTATTTGTCAATCTGGGATAGGAGCAAATTTAATCAGGACATTTTACACACAAATTAACATTCATCAAATGTATATATACTATCAGATGTATCTGATGTATATATAGTAGTTGACGAAATATACTGTTTTGAAATAAAAGCTCTTTGATGCAAATATTTACAAATATTCATGCATCTTTTCTGTGTGGGATGCTATATTGAACCAAGAGAAAGTAGTTAATAATGCACAACAAACAATCCTGACAATATTTAAAGGTGAATGGTTATTAGAAGGCCTATGCCCTTGCTTACCACAAGTGAGAGAACGTAAATTTGAAAGTATAATTGATTAATGTAAAATTAAAAAGACACATGAATATATTTTCAAATTTCAAAGTATAGTAAAAGTAAAGAATTTGAGAATGATTCATCACCAGATGAAGATATAATTATTATGGGAAACAGGCATATAAAAATTAAGATTATGGATATCTTAATTTCATCTTTCAAATGGAGACATACAAAATAAAATAAGTGCTTTCATATTTTGAATTTTTAACAAGATTAATTTCGATAAATAGATATGCTTTACAAAAAGCAGCCACAACTTGACTCTTAAATACACCAATTTATTTATTACATTCTCATATGAACAGGTATCACCTCTAGACATTAATCTATCTATATATTTTATAAACATATCACAGTGAAACAAAGACATTTCAGTAATGTGGCTTAAGCAGTTGGGCACCACATAATTTAATTATGGTCACTGGGTCACGAGAAATTATCCAACGTGCCAATTTTCGGAATTAAAAACAAGAGCAATTCAGAAGTATATTTCAAAAATTTTACTGACAAGTTTGCCTCGATTGAAGCCAGGAAAATAAAAAGCAAAATAAATTTTGGCTTTGTGAGTAAAGAACATAGCTAAAATTAAAACAATGTTCGGAGTTGTAATATCTGTACTTGTAAAATTTTCAACATTTTTCCAACTATGTTAGAGTTGTAGGAAAAATGAACCATTTAAAAATTAATAAAAGCGTGTATTTAGGGACGTCACTTGCCCTTTCCTCTCGGGCTTTTATACGGTTCGGCAGGTCCGGCCTGTCCCCAGCTTATCCAACTGGAAGGTTCCAATATTTTGCACTTTCATTTCAGTAGTGTATATGCTCTTCCCTTTTCGCTGAATCCCTATCAGAATTGTCTCCGGGAAAAGTCCTGCATACATTAAAAAAAAAAAAAAATCCTACAGCATGCCAGGATTTCGAGCAGGCAAACCCCTAAATGAACGATACTCTGGTGAAATAAGTTTTGCTACAATATTAAACGAGAAAAAATAAACCACGTGGGAACAGTGCAGAGAAAGAAAGGCTCAGTGCTCGCCATTTAAGAAAAAAACTTTTCCGGGGAGCCAGGACAAAGGTTACTCCTCAACAGCGGGCGTGAAGAGAAAGCTTTTTGACTCACCGTGGACGCGGCCCCAGATGTCCCAGAGCCGCGGGTGCCTCCTCTGTGGGTCACGCGGGTCCGAAACTGCGTCCTCAAGGTGGTGACAGCGCCAGGTTCCGGGGAACTGAACCGGAGATGTTTCCTGGTAGCACTGAGCCATCAGTGGGTCGCAAAAGGCGGTCGGGCGCCCCTTCCAGGCCCGCGGTGCGGTGTGGAGAGCAGGAAGCTCCAGGCTCTCGGCTTGGGGATGAATGTGCGCCCCTTTCCCCGCCTTTCCGCCCTCTGGCTGATTGATTGAGCTGGTGCTCAGATTTCTCAATGCAGTGACCCGGCTGGTGGATTCCGCAGTACAAGCAACAGGGAAGGCCCAGGGAAGGAAGGATCCGCAGAAGGAGCAGGAGCGGGGAGTCAGCTCCGGGCCCAGACTATATCCGCCTACATCAGGCCTCTGACGCCGCCGGCTCTTATCCCCACCCCTAATCTGCCAATCGCTGGGTAAAGCTCAGGATACATCACAATGGGTTTCTCTTGTGGTCCAAAGTGATTCCCCTTGGAAGTCCCACCTTCCTGAGTCCTCCCCTCCTCCCTCCCACCCATTCCTGCCTGGTCCAGTCAGGAGACGTCCACCGTGTTTGGTGAATTTGTTGGGGCTCAATTGGGATGCCCTATCCAGGATCACACCACCACCTGGAAGTGGCACTGGCCCAAGTCAGTGTTCCCAGTCCAGGGCGCAGAGAGCTGCCGAGGTGGCAGAAGCCCAACAGGGGACTGCCTAAGAAGGGGTAGTGGGAGTGTTGAGGCCCTTCCTCTACCATATGCCTGTTGGAACCTGCCCCAAGGAATCCCTACCAGCTGCTCACTGTGTGTGGGAGGAGAGAGGAGGGGAGGAAAGGGGTGGTGACACAAGGGATAGGTAAAGAAGCCTCTTGTTTTCCATTCTTGTGAATTTCTCATCTTAGCTTCTACTAAGATAAGTGAACATTGTCCCCAGGAAGTGAAAAATTAAGAAATTAATTAGAAGTTCAAAGCGTGTTTTACACTGAGAAACTGACCTATGTTCCTGAAAGGCTTTCCATCATGGGATCTGACCCATCCCCAACACCTCAGAGTCCATAATGTCCACACCCTGCAAAGTGTAATCAAGTGGCTTAGGAGCTGGACTGCCTGAGTATAGGTCTTCACCTGTCACTGTGTCTGGAGTGTCTTAAGCAGTCTCTGCCTCTCTGACACCTCCTGTATATAAAGAGGAAGAAAACAAACTCATTCAGAGGGCTACTGTGAGGTTTGGGTGGGAACAAAATCAAGAGCTCAGAATAGTACCTGTGCTCCCTTTTAGCTCTTTTATGGTCTAGTCTGTTGTTTTTTAAACCTTGTGAGCAAGTTTCAGAATAACTTGCCATGAGAATCCCTGCTCAATTCATTTTGCCAAAATTCTTACTTCAAAGGTGCCATTTGTGGAGTTCACTCATAGTTTTCCACCTTCCTCTTAGTATAGTCACAAAGCAAAGCAAATCACTCAACCACAATATTGCTATAGGTGTGTGAAATTAGGCTAAGGATTTCCAGTGGGAAGCATATGGGAGTGTGAAAATGAATCATTTAACTTGAAGATTACTTACAAAAACCTGCATATATAGCAGGGTGTATTGTAGTATGAGTATGTTGGGCCCATAACCCAGGGCTGAAGAGTCAAAACATATTTTGCTAGTCTTGGAGCTTACCTCTGCACTCCTGAGTGTTAACTATATATGCTAGGATACCAAGATAATGCTGCTTACCATTCCTTTGACTTGGTCACACCCAAGGAAACCATAAAGTAAAATGTGCCCCTCTATGTCAGTAATTCTTAAATGGTATGGTGGCATATTCTGTGTTAGGATAAATGAAAGACTGGATTTGCCCCACTGTTCAGTGTTCTCAGATACCCTTGCAGTTTTCAACCTGCAGCCTAGGGCTGTGGTAGTTGAAGAAAGCCATTTAATGGAGAAGAGCCTACAGCTTGATCCAACTTGAGTTTCTGATGGATGACAGAACAATGCTTCTGACACCTCAGAGATGAGCACCGTAATTGCAGGAAACCTTCCATTCCATCCTCTCCAGGTTCGTCGCCTGGCTCACTTGGCTAGACCCTATGAGATCTTCAACTCCCACATGTTGTAGTTGAGGTAAAAATCCATTTGTTGAGCTAAAGTCTGGTCAGGCCCTCTGTCACAGCCTCTGTTTTCATCCATCAGGTCAGGGCCTCCGTATACAGGTATCAGAAAAGAGAATTTACTTCTGTTTCTGTTTCTTTACTGTTTCTTTAGAGTTACTGTGGGAAACAGTTTTATATTTCTGTGCTTCTGTGTTTCTGTAGTTTGAGTCTGTTTTTTCACTGTACAATTTCCTTCCTCCGGATAGTAATACTAAATTAACAAATAAAAATTCT
Source organism: Cabassous unicinctus (assembly GCA_029593785.1). NCBI lineage: Eukaryota > Metazoa > Chordata > Mammalia > Cingulata > Chlamyphoridae > Cabassous > Cabassous unicinctus. The sequence continues at coordinate 796 of JAQZBX010034635.1, read as the reverse complement.
TAGAAGAGCTCTATTTAAAATGCTTAAAAACAAATTAATACTCCCAGAGCCCTAGAAATTGTAGCAGCTGAGCTTCTAGTGCTGTTTAAAATTTTGTCTTCTCCCTCTGGGTTCTAACTTAGTTTAACACCCCTTCTATTATAATGAGGTTTCCCAACTCCTAATGAAGATTCAGTGGGCCTTGTAAAGAATTAATCTTATCATACAGATTTATAAGCCTGGATACTCAAAATATTGCCAATTAATTTACAGGACTGCTGGGAAAATCATGCAAAAAATTTAGGTAAACAAAACTATTAAGAAACACAAAGCAAAGGTGCTTTTAAATACACTGAAATCTGAGAATCTTTTAGTAAAATCAGAGTATAACCTAAAATAAATATTTTAAATGCTTATTATTTATGCCCTCATAAATAAAAGTAATTCATTTAAGGAGCAAACTTCTCTCCAAACTTTGTATAAATTATATTTGTATATATACCTAATCACAAAGGATTTAAGAAAACTGTAAAGATAAAATATCTCCATAAGTTTCAAAATTCATATAGATTTAAATTGTATGCATTACATTTTTTTCTTGGAAACAGTGTAATACCTATATGAGCCATTAATCTTTGTTTAAAAAATTGTATATTACTGTTTTAAAGTACATTAAGGTGTTTTAAGGTGCATTAATTAAGATGTTTTAAGGATTTTCAACAAATCTGCTAGTTCAAATAGGTTTTCATACTTTCATTTGTATAGTTTCACTATATTACTTACTTATATTTTTATTTTTTATTCCCCCCCATTGTTG
>JAQZBX010034634.1:0-24931 GCA_029593785.1 Cabassous unicinctus | reverse complement strand
CTACCTGTTTGTGAGTTCCCAGACAAACTTTCCTGGGAACTTAGACAATAACATCTGTGTGGGGAGTTCATTCCGCTCTGCCTCCTCCCACTGATATCTGCAGTATGCAGTGTCCTTGGAGACATTTGCTCTCTACCAGCAAGCATGCTTTTTGGATGCTTAACCCTTTATGCTCTGACTCTCAGCATCTTCTCCAACACTTCTTACTTCTGAATAATATTTCATTGTATGTATATACCAAAATTTGCTTACCCATTCACCTGTTGATGAACACTTTGATTGCTTCCAACTTTTGGCAATATTGAATAATGCCACAATGAACATTGATATGCATATATCTGATTGTATCCCTGGTTTCAATTGTTCTAGGTCTATACCCAGAAGTGGGATTGCAGGATCATATGGCAGTTCTATGGTTAGATTCTTGAGGAACTGCCCTCCACAATGGCTGCACCATTCTACATTCCCACCAGCATTAGATGAATGTCCCCTTTCCTCCATATCCTCTCCAACACTTGAAGTCCTCTGTTTTGTTTAATAGCTACCAGTCTAATAGGTGTAAAATGATGTCTAATTGTAGTTTTGATTTCTATTTCCCTAATAGTTAGTGATGTTGAGCATCTTTTCATGTGCTTTTTAGCCATTTGTATTTCTTCTTTGGAGAAGAAATCACATGAAATCACTTGCCAATTTTTTAAAATGGGTTGTTGGTCTTTTTATTTTTGAGATGTAGGATTTCTATATATATGCTGGATATTAGGCCATTTTCAGGGGAAAAAAAAGACTACCAAATACTTTCTCCCATTGAATAGGCTGTCTTTTCACTTTCTTGACAAACTCCTTTGAAGCAAAAAAGATTTTAATTTTGAGAGGGACCCATTTATCTAGTTTATTTCATTGCTCGTGCTTTGGGTGTAAAGTTTATGAAACCATTTCATAAACAAGATCTCATAGAAGCTTCCCTATATTATCTTCTAGGAGCTTTATGGTCTTGGCTCTTATATTTAGATCTTTGATCCAACTTGAGTTAATTTTTATATAGGGCTTTAGATGGTGATCATCTCTCATTCTTTTGGATATGGATATCCAGTTCTCCAAGCAACATTTGTTGAAGAGGCAATTCTGTCCAAGTAGAGTGGGCTTGGTGGCCTTATCAAATATCAGTATGTATGAGGATGTATATCAGAACTCTCAATTCTGATCCATTGGTAAGTATGTCTATCCTAACAATATCATGCAGTTTTAACCATTGTAGGTTTGTAGTATGCTTTAAAGTCAGGTAGTATGATTCCTCCAAATTTGTTTTTTTTTTTCCAAAAAGTCTTTGGCTATTCAGGGTCCCTTGCCTTTCCAATTAAATTTCATAATCAGCATTTCCAACTCAGTAAAAAATGCTTTTGCAATTTTTATTGTTATTGCATAAAATATATAAATTAATTTGGGTAGGACAGACATCTACATGATCTCTAGTCTTCCAATCCACGAACATGGAATATTCTTCCATTTATTTAGGTCTTCTTTGATTTCCTTTAACAATGTTGTGCAGTTTTCTGTGAACAAGTCCATCACATTTTCAGTTAAGTTTATTCCTAGGTATTTGATTCTTTTTGTTCTTATTGTAAATGGAATTTTTTTTTAAATTTCCCCCTCAGATTGTTCATTTTTGGTGTACAGAAATGATACTTATTTTTGTGCATTGATCTTATATCCTGCCATTTACTGAGCTCATTTATATGATCTAGAAGCTTTGTTGTAGATTTCTCATGGCTTTCTATGTATAGGAACATGTCATCTAAAAATACTGAAATTTTTATTTCTTCATTTCCTATTTGGATGACTTTTATATCTTTTTCTTCCCTAAGTCTTTGGGCTATTACTTCTAACCCAATGAGAAATAAGAGCGATGAAAGTAGGCATCCTTGTTTTGTTCCAGATCTTAGAGAGAAAGCTTTCAGGAATTCACAATTGAATATGATATTAGCTGTGGATTTTTCATATTTAACCTTATCATGTTGAGGAAGCTTCCTTCTATTCCTATCTTTTGAAGTGTTTCTATCAGGAAAGGGTGCAGAATTTGGTCAAATGATTTTTCTGCATCTATAGAGATGATCGTGTAATTTTTTTTCTTTCAATCTGTTTCTGTGGTATATTACATTGATTGATTTTCTTATGTTTCTTGCATACGAGGGATGAAACCCACTTTGTCATGGTGTATAATTTTTTGATGTGTTGTTGAATATGATTAGCAAGTATTTTGTTGTGGATATTAGCATCTAGATTCATTAGAGAGATTGGGTTATTGTTTCCTTTTCTTGTGGAGTCTTAGGCTTTGGTATTAGGGTGATGTTGGCATCATAGAATGAGTCAGGTAATGTTCCCTCCACTTCTATTTTTTGGAAGAGTTTAAGCAAGACTGGTGTCATTTCTTTCTGGAATGATTGGTAGGATTCACCTGTGAAACCATCTGGTCCTGGGCTCTTCTTGGGAGGTTTTTGATGACTGAGTCAATCTTATTACTTATGATTGGTCTGTTGAATTCATCAATTTCTTCTTTCATCAGTGTGGGCTGCTTGTGTGTTTCTAGAAATTTTTTCCTTTCATCTAAGTTATCCATCTTTTTGGCATGGAATTTTTCAAAGTATCCTTTTATTATACTATTTTTTTTTTCCTGTGGGATCAGTGGTGATATCCCCTTCCTCACTTCCTATATTATGTATTTGCATCTGCTCTCTTTTTTTCTTTGTTAGTCTAAATAAGGTTTGTCAATTTTATTAATCTTCTCAAAGAACCAGCTTTTGGTTTTGTTAATTTTTTCCTAGTGCTTTCTTATTTTATTTAGCTCTGCTTAATAATTTATTATTTCTTTCTCTGCTTGCTTTTGGATTCATTTGTTGTTCCTTTCCTAATTCCTCCTGGTGTGCAGTTATTTATTTGATTTTAGCTCTTTCTTCTTTTTTAATATAATATAAACTTTTATGGCTATAAATTTCCCTCTCAACATTGCTTTTGTGCATCCCATAAGTAAGTTTTGGTACCATAAGTTTTGGTACATTGTGTTTTAATTTTCACTCATTTCAAGATGGTTACTTATTTCTTTCGCAATTTTCTCCTTGACCCACTGATTGTCAAAGAGTGTTATTTAACTTCCATATCTGCGTCCATTCTGATTCTCTGCCCCTTAATGATTTCCAGCTTCACTCCATTATGTTCAGAGAAATTACTTTGTGTAATTTCAATCTTTCTGAATTTGCTGACAGTTGCTCTTTGACCTAGCATGTGGTCTATCCTGGAGAATGATCCATGTGTACTCTTGAAGATATATATCCTACTCTATTTGGGTGTAATGGTCTGTGTATGTCTATTAGGTTTAGTGCCTTTAAGTATTATTCAAGTCTCTGTTTCTTTATTGACCTTCTGTCGAGATGTTCTGTCCAATAGTGATAATGATATATTAAAGTCCCCCACTATAATTGTAGAGGCATATATTTCTCTCCTTAGTTTTTCCAATGTTTGCCTCATGTATTTTGAGACACCTTGATAAACACATATGCTTATGATTGTTCTTTCTTCCTGATATATTACCCATTTTATTAAAACATAGATTCCTTCTTTGTCTCTTATAATAATTTTGCATTTAAAGTCTATTTTGAAAAAGAAAAAAAAGAAAAAAAAATTAAAGTCTATTTTGTCAGATATTAATATAGCTACTCCCACCCTTTTTTGGTTTGTTTGCATGTAAAATTGTTTTCCAACAATTCAATTGCAAACTTCTTTAATTCCTGGGTCTAAGGTGAGTTTCTTGTAGGCAGCATTTAGATGAGCTGTCTTTCCTTATACATTTTGCCAATCTGTGTCTCTTGATTGGAGAATTTAATTCATTAACATTCAATATAATTACTGTCAAGGCATTGCTTACGTTAGGCATATTTTCTTTAGGCTTATATATGTCATATTTTGTTTTCATTTCTCTTTTTATCTTTTTAATTATTCTTATTAATAATTTTCCTTTCTACACTCTCCTCCAACCCTCTCTCTCCTGTTTTATCTTTTCAACCTACAGAACTCCCTTTAATATTTCTTGAAGGGCAGGTTTCTTGTTGACAAACTCTAGAAATTTCTGTTTTTCTGTGAATATTTTGAACTATCACTCATTTTATTATGCTAGCTTTCTTGGACACATAATTCTAGGCTGACAGTTTTTTTCTTTTAACATCTTAACTATGTCCTACCACGGCCTTCTTTTCTCCATATTTTCAGATCAGAAATCACCATTTCATCTTATTGATTGTCCCTTGTATGTGATGAAGCTCTTTCTCTTGCTGTTTTCAGTATTCTATCTTTGCTTTGAGTGTTTGACAATTTGATTAGTATAAGTCTTGGGGTAGGCCTTTAAGATTTATACTGTTTGGTGTTTGCTGTGCTTCCTGGGGATGTATGTCCATGTCCCTCAAAAGAGTTGGGAAATTTTCAGTCATTATTTCTTCCAACACTCCTTCTGCCTTTTTCCCTCCTCTTCTTCTGCTGGGATGCTTATAATGCATATGTTTGTATATCTTGTGTTGTTATTCCATTCCCTGATTTCCTGCTCAATTTTTTTCTTTTAACCTATCTGTTCTACTATCTGTCTGATTTCAGATGTATCATTCACGTCATCACTAATTTGTTCCTCTGTCCATTCAAATCTGCTTCCAGCATGTTTTTGATTTCTTGCATTGTGCCATTCATCACCATCATATCCATTTTCTTCTCATGTATGTTTGTGAACTCTTCGGTATGTTCCTCCACTTTCTTCTTAATATCCTTTATCTCTTCCTTCACTTCATTAAGTTGATTTATGATATTTGTTTGGACATCCTTGATTTGTTGTTCCACATTCTGCATTTCCTCCTGTTTTTTTTTTTAGTTTTTTCATTAATCTGGGCCATGTCTTCTTATTTTGTAGTATGGTTTCTAATTTTTGTTGGTGTCTGGGCATCTGTTTATCTTGATGGGATAATTCAGATGGTTAGCTTCTCTTTCTACTTTAGGGTTTTATTTTATTTTTTTGTGGTGATGTTCCTTTTTGACACTTGGTTCATCCTATTCTATATCCCTGTGGTTGTCTATATTCCCTTGAAAAAAATATTAAGGTCATAGAAAAGGAAAGAAAGAAGAAGAGAAAAAGAATAATAGCAATAATTTTTAAAAAGATAGAAAAGGAACCATAAAAGAGCCAGGAAAATAAAAAAATAAATAATAAAAGTGAAAAATCATAAAAAATACAAAGGAATAAGAATAAAAAAGGTGGAAATAAAAAATACCAAGAAAAAAAAATAGAATAAAATAAATACTGGAAAGATGAGAAGAAGAAAGGAAAAAAAAAGAAGAACAAAGAAGAAGGGGTGGAATGAAAGAAAAGCAACAGAAGAGAAAAAATTGAAAGAAAAGAAATAAAGAAAGTAAGGAGAAAAAATAAGGAAAAAGAAAAATGGAAGCAAAGAAAGAGAAAAGACAACAAACAAAAAAACAAAAAACAACCCATGAAAGACAGGCTTCCCCCTTAAGCCCCTAGGCACAATCTCAGGCTGCTGGTGCTCATCAATCACCCTGCAGCCTGCACTCCACAGGTATGGTTCCCTGTTTTAGTGAACAAAATGAAGAACAAAAAATAAAATAAAATAAATGATAAAAATAACAAATCAAAAAACCTAAAACAAAAAATATCCCAGTCTATAAGTGCCCTGTCAAAATGTGCCAGTTGGTTTCCTGACAACCCAGTGGATCATGCTCAGGATGCCTTGTCTTTGGAGGTATCAAGATTTGAATCAGGGACCTCATATATGTGAGGCAGGTGTTCTACACTGAGCAACACTCACTCTACAGGGTAGATAGGTTTCTGAAAGCTTATCTGGCTCTCCCTTCCCCCTTTCCCTCAGGCAAGTTAGGCTTCTAAAAATTTGCCAACTATCTCTCCTGGCTTCCTTCTTTCCTGGGATGCTTAGCCACCTGTTTCCACCTACCTCCTCACTCACCTAATTCTTCTCTCTTGAAGGGTGGTTGGGTGTGACAACCTGCCTGATCAGATCCTCCCTCCCCTCTCCCTGATGCCACTTCCATGCTGGCTGGGGTATTTTTTGAGATTCAAAATGGTCTCAGCTGGCCAAACTCACTGAAGAGAAGCCACTCTCTGTCCTCCACCAGACTACTCTTCCTCCCAGGGAGGAGGGCCTTCTTTCTAACTCAATTGGCCACAGTGAGCCAAGGGTTTTACCGAGGCTATTTGCTTTGAGGGTGGGGTATAGGTGCCATTCCCAGACACAGGGGTGAGTGATTTGTGATTTTCATTTGGCTTCTTTGTTTCTCTGTCCCTTTTGCTCCTGGATGATGCGCAGCACTGTCCTGGTCTGCAAATCCCCAAAGCCTCGGATAGCTTTTTGCCCTTCCTCCATTGCTTTTGTGAGAAAGTTGAGCCCTGCTTACCTACTTTGAGGCCATCTTCCTGGAAGTCTTGTATGCCCTCACCTTAACTTAACTAATTACATCTGCAAAGACCCTATTTCCAAATAAGATCAAATTCTAAGATCAGGTGATATGACTTTTGGTCGGATACTATGCAAGCCACTGCACCATGGTAAGACAAATTATTTAATAATTAAAAGAAAATACTTGTATTGCATGATTTATTGTTTGTTGGAAATTCAAATTTAACTGGGCATAGTTTATTTTTATTTTTAAAAGAAATTCTGGCAACCCAAATGTTCAGCATAAGGAAACATACAGTTTGAAAAAGTTTACCAGGTTTCTTATTCGAGATATTATATCCTGCTTAAATGCTGCATTTTAGGGTAATATAGGACCTTCAACAACAGCAACAGCAACAGCAACATATTGTATAAGCCAATAAACTATTTGTTCACTTAACTTTCAGGTTGTTTAGAACCAAAAGTAGTGTCCAGAGAAAACAATACATGTAAATTTCATTTTACATTTCATTCGTTTCATCATTCTGAATATGCTACGGACCAGCAATATACTAGGTAGGAAAAGGGTATCCATAAAGCAATGCTATTAAAGACAACTCCTGTCAAATTGCTAGCAGTTTAGTGAATGGCCTAGTTCACTAGGAATATTAGCAATATTTCCACACACAAAAAGTGTGACTTATACTTGGCAGTGGACTCAAGGTATGTACAAACTGCTATAAAAACACAGAAAAGCCATGATCCCCAAATTCAGAAGAACAATGCTGAATTTACAGAGTGAATGACATATAAGGTGAGCCTTAAAGGCTATAAAGAATCTAGGCAATCTTAAGAAAGGAAAAGTACCTATCAAGGAGTGGGAAAGACTTGTGCCAAAGAACTGGCTGAGAGAAAGTTCGTTTCATACATCTGAGGAAGTGGAAATTGTTCATTATAAGAGGAATGGAGTCCGATAAGAGGCTGTGGTTTACACTGAACAGATCATGAAATCTTTTGTGTACCATGTTACTCTTTTATGACATGTCTTTTGAATCTCACATTATTTTTTCAAGTTTCAATGCAGAAAATAATAGGTTTATGATTCTGAAGATTTTTATTGCAGCTTTGACACTTGCTCACTGGGCAATCTTGGCAAATTTATCTAACTTGTCAAGGCTCAGATCTTTCATCTGCTAAATGACCATAATAATATGGAGAGTCCTGCTAATATCACAGGGATATAAGAAAAAATCATTAAATATGGTGTGAGAAAGTGCTTTATATATACCAAAGAACACTTTGGTGTTATCTGACAATTACTACAACTGCTAACTTTTTTAGTAAATAATTATATATTTTTGACATATCAGAAATTTTGTCAACTGGAATAAATGATGCAAGACCAAAAATGTAAGTTTCCAAGTTTCTTAAAATACTATGTAATGTAGCTATTTGTATTTCCCAAACAACTTCTATGAAATCTTTATAAGAAGCTGAAGAGCATTTTAGGATAGCTGATATGTTACTTTAAATTTCCTGTTGTCAAGGTAACCTGTTCTTTGGGATTTCTGTAGAAAGGATCTTTCCAAATCACAGTCAGACTCACCACAGGTAATAGTCAACCAACTACCTGCTACATTATAGATAGTTTCTTGATTCTGTTTTTTAAAATATAGTTATTGTTTAGATAGTACATTTAACAATATCCACACATTATAAGGAACTTTTAAATGGCTTTATTTTATGTATAGGAACACAAATACATTTAGATGAATGTGATAAAGACATGAAAATGATTACAAAGTAAATGTTCTTGAGTACAAAGTCATCTTTGATATAAAACACATAGTACAAAGCACAGGGCTTGAAGAAATGACATTGTAATTGTTAACAGTCACAAATTATTTGTAACTAGATCAGGTAACCTAATAGTAAATTTATAGGCATTAATACACTTGAAAATTTTAGTTTGCAATAATTGGATATCTATCTATCTATCTATCTATCTATCTATCTATCTATCTATCTATCTATCTATCATCTATCTATCTATCTACCTATCATCTTTACTGTTTTAGAATATATTGCTTCTTAAACTAGAATTTCAAACAATTCATAATTAAACATCCAACTCATTGTGGTACTTTTAAAACATGGGTGCAAACTCTTTGTGAAGAAATAAGAAGTGGCTTCTCATTAAAAGTTTGGTTCTGAGTTCCAGTCCCCTGAACCTCAGAAGTCCTTTGAATGCCTCACTAACACTGTATGGCAGAAATGAAGCTATTTGATTTCTAAGGTTACATTACACAGCTTCTTTCTGGTTCTCTTTGGACACTAGATTTTGAAGCCCTGGGTTATCATGCAATAAGTCTGACAACACTGAGATTGCCACACTGTGTTGAAGCATAGTCCCAAAAACTTTTTAATTCACTATTTATGTAATGATGCTGAAAATATATTATTTTAAAGTATTTACTATACCATTATCAGTTAAATATTTCCCAAAAGATGAAAGTAAACCCTCCTGAGAATTATTTATTTGCTAGTATAATAAAACTCTAATTAAAAATTAAGGGTGGTTTTGTCCCTCCCACATGGAAGCCTGCTCAGAGATAGGCAAGAAATTGCAAGATTGCCTTCATGTATAAATTTCACTTATAAATGTGGAGGCTGTTGTTTTCCCAACTTAACAGTATATCTGAAAATAACAGAGGGAATCCTCTGTAAAGGGAATGATAAGCCATAGAGAAATGAACCAATTATAAGCAGTAACTTCAGCCTTTGCATTGTGCCACATATGGCTGATATTGACTACTGGTAGATTGCATCACACATAAATGGAGTTTATGTCAGGAAAGAACCACTGAGGTGTACTCAGAAATTACCAGGGAAGAGAGGAGAAATGAACTTCCTATTTTAGTCATAACTGTCATCTGAACACTAAAATGTAATGGTATAAATTTCACATTCTCAGTTTTGACAAAGGAACTATGGTAATATGAGGTTGGAGAAACAGGTGAAAGATACACAAGATGTCTCTCTACTCTCTGCTTTAATTTCCTGGGCTGCTTAAGCAAATGTTATGAAATGGGTTGAGTTAAACAGTGGACAATTATAAGCATATGGTTTTGGGTTAAAAGAAAGCCCAATCAAGGCATCATCAATATTATGCTGTCTGCCCAAAGACTGTGGCATTCTGGGGCTGGCTGCCAATAATCCTAGGCTCCACTGTCACATGGCAAGGCACATGGTGGTGTCTCCTGGGTCTTTTCCTTCCCTTCGGAGTTCAGCTTCTTGCCTCTTGTGAATTTCTCTCTCTGTCTGAGTTCCATTCTCGTATAAAGGACTCAGGTAATAAGATTAAAACCCATCCTGACTGAGGTGGGACACACCTTAACCAAAGAATTCTTCTCAAATGGTCATACTTACTATGGATTCACACGCATAATAATGAATTAAATTTAAGAACATATGTGTTTCTGGGGTACATACAGCATCAAATCACATTATCTTTGCAACATTCCTATAAATCTAAATCTCTTCTGAAATAAATGTTTATCATAAATATCCTGAATCATCTTCCCTTTTTTTTTTCTATTCCTGTGGTCAAAAGAGAAACTTAGGAAATTCCAGAAAACTCAGACAGTATGCTTGTTTCACTCAGGTTTCTCCAGAGAAATAGAACCAATAGGATATATATAGATATGGAAATCAATAAAGACAGAGACAGAGTTATAGATATAGGTCTCTCTCTATCTCTGTGTCTCTGTCTCTCACTCTTTATATATATATATATAAATACAGGGTTTTTTAATCCATAGGTAATTATGAATATAGAAAGGCTGTGTTCTGCCCTTTCTAGACTATCCAGATTCTTCCCCATTTCCAAAGTTTTCTTCTTAGACTTACAATAAATTCTATGAGCTATTGTCCAGTCTTCTACTTATTTCTTGGCTTTTAAAAGAAACCCTTAATATCACTAAAAACTAAGAATGAAAAAAAAACTCGAATAATGGGGAAAGTTTCATGAATTTTTCTTAGTGAATAAATATTAGGATTTAAAATTAGAAATTAGCATTTTAAACTAATTTCAAAACTAACAGTATTTAATTGAGAAATATATTTAAGTTTGGGTAACCATTGCAAATTTCCAATACAAGCATATATTTTTTCAAATTCATTATGAACAAATAGAAGGATTAAAATAAAATTGTAAGTGTTTCCTAATAGATCTGACAAGTTTATACATACATTTTTAAAAAAACTTTATTAATAAGGAAGCATCATTTGAGAGGAAATGCCCTCTTCTGCCTGCAGGATATGCTGTTTAAGCAACAGTTTTATTTAAATATTTCATCTATATTAAAGACTTTCCAGGAATATGTGAATATGTTTTGCTCTACCAATTTATATTTCATTTGTGAAAATGAATAAAGCTTATTAGAGACACTTTTGAAAAGAGACTATGATTCTGGGATCAAACTAAAATTAAACAGACAAAATAAAATGAGTAAAGCTGTAACATGGTAAAGAAACAAATTCCCTATCAATGAATTAAAGAGGAAACTCAATTTTCCGCTAATTTATATCTTGGTCATTTTTTTGTGTGTGTGGCTACTTAATTAAAACAAAGGGTTTGTTTCTATAAAAACAAAAGTTTTTCAATTATAATTTGAAGAACATATCAAAATTTTTATTTTTTCTTGCTTATAAAATATTAAAAATATACAGTTTCAACTTGGGATCTAATAAATTCTCTTTTGCATAATTTTACTGATTTTATTATCAATTAATTAATCATCATCCAGTGATAATATCTCATTGATGTCCTAAAGAAAGCTGATGCCTTGGAAAAGCCTCTGAGACCTCATGGTAGAATTATCTTTGCCATTTAGCCCTAAAATCTTGTCTTGATTTGTTTGTGCCTTAATTTTACATCTGTGCTGATGAAATAATTAGGTTAGAGTAAATTATTTTTAAAAGTTCCTTCCAGATTTTTTTTTAAACAGTAAATTTAAGAATGGCTTTTCCTTTGATCAGAAATATTTTCCAGAGATAGTTGAATTCATTGTAGTAGAGTGGCTAGAGCATCTACTGTAGTTAAAAAAAAAAACAATCAATATATTAGGTATTTTTTTTCCTTAGAATATGATCTTACTAATGTAACTTTTGACTCTGAATCTTCTTGGTTTTTGGAAAAGTTAATCAACAGTTTTAAAACTAAAGAAAAATATTTATTATTAAAAACAATCAACTGCTTAGTTGTTTATAAATATACAACTTATATATAATAATTTTTATATAAATTTACAGTTTTTAAATAAAAATAGTTATTTTTAATAAGTATAACACATCAAAAGTTGCTTTACACTTATTTATGTGTTTACACTAAAGGCAAAATAAACAAACAAGCATTCAATATATGGAATTACTCCCAAAAAGTGAAAGGAGAAGAAATGTAGGTAAAAGTAATACAGGAAAATGAGGTAAGATATAAATGGTTTTTGCATGTGCTACAGCTACCATTGCTAAATTTAGATTTTTTAAAGTTCATTGATGAATAAAACCACTTTCAATGAAAATGGGTTCTGTGCCTCAATATAACCACTGCATTATTCTTGAAGTGTTTGTCTAAATCCTGTCTCCATAACCATCTTTACTTTTAATGTTTGTTTTCATCAAAATTTTATGTAAAATTAAGGGACTATGCAAGCGTTTTGAAGTTCACTATTTTCATTCTTTCAACAAATTTCCTTTTCAAAGTTGGTTATGCTTATAATACAAGCATAATTGCTGTGCCATTTTTATTAATTGAGAATGAGGGAGAAAAATAGAATGTAATTAATACTAAAGGATACATGCTTTGAGTTTTCCTAATGTAAAGCAGCATAGGAAGATAGTCAGATATACCATGTCCACCCAAGTGGGCTGTCGGCAGTCCATTACTCACTTGTTTGATTACAAGTCAGGAAAGGCAACTTTCTGATAACCACTTGACCAGATTTCAGTCTCTAAAATCACTCTTCTTTGAGGTGACTACATCCCTTGAATAACTTACATAACCTACAGCATATTGCTGGGAAGAACAAGCACTCAGCAATGCTCCCAAAACAGGTTCAAAGACCAGCTAACTCACTTACTTGCTTTGTGACTTACTCTGCATCTCTGAGTCTCATGTGTTATAAAATAAAGTTGAGAGAAAAATTACAATTTGTTATTAAATAAAATACATGCAATTGAAATTAGACTAAATATATGAATCTTTCATTTTAAAGATACACAGCTAGAAGGTATAAGGAGTTGAGTTCTAAAATATATTTGCTATTATTTTTGCTTAAGGGAAAAATAGTGTTCATTATTCATCAATAAAATGGGGAAATATGTTTTCTTATTTTTAGGGAAACAAAAGCAAAATATGCCTAAAACTTACTAACAATGAGTATTACAATCAGTTTGATTTGTTTCTGACAACTTTCCATATCCTTAAAATAGTAGAACTACCAAACTATCCTAAACACTACCTCCTGCCCCACCATAAGCTTTATCCTCATCTTATTAGTTAAGTGATTAAGGCCTGAAAATCATGTCAAAATATGAGTTATTGCCATGACTTTAAACTTTTAATAAGGAAAATAAAAATGTTGACTATAAAAATATAAAAATGGTTATAAAACATTTATAAAATCAAAACGTGATCATCCTACTATTTAAACATATTATTAAATGCTAAAATGAAATTCTTTAAAGTTTAGGTTAAAATACAAGACAGGCAGGATTTTGACACTATACTTATTTATGCTCTAAAAATAAATGATCTTTTATAAAATGTGTGTGTATGTGTGTGTTTAGATAACATTGTTGACATAGCCAGAAATGCAACATCTCAAAGTCAAGGGAAAAAAAGGACATAAGCTAACATCTGAAAAGTCATTAGAAGGCATTTGCGAGAGGAGGATTTTCCCTAAGGAAAAGTGCCAATACCAGTCAAGAGCCTTAAATCGGAAGTAAATGAAGTGAATATTTCTCTTGGATAAATGGAAGAACAAGTAAGGGGGTGAAGATGTTTCTGGATCTAGACTTGTTCCTTGGCTCTGGTAAAAGGATTTACCAATTTTCTCTTGAAGAAACAATCAGTTTTGATTCCAAGTTTTTCATAGACTAAGACAAAACATGAGCTAAGGAACAAAACAACAACAACAAAAACAAAGCACCCAAACAAAGCCAATGAGCAGCACAACCAAGATTATGGCTTCAGATCTTAACCAGAGATGAGCAAACTTTTTCTGTAAAGGGTCAAATAATAAATAATTTGGGTTTGTGAGACACATGGTCATCATTACAACTACTCAACTCTGCTGTTACTGCATGAAAGCAGCCATAAGCAACTTTTACACAAATGGGTGTGGCTGTGATCCAATAGCATTTTATTTACATAAACCAGCAACAGGCTGATTTGGCCTGTTTTCCATAGCTTGAGAGCATCATCTCAGGCAAGAGTTAGATATTTGGAAAGAAAATAAACCAATCTGAGGTAAGCTTAACAAAGGTGGTGAATAAAGAACACAGAGAAATAATAAAACAAAAGTGACAGCTATCAAATTTCAGAAAATTGATCAAATATTTAGTGCATTTCCAATTAAAACCTTGCCTAGGATTATTTGTAAAATGTTTACATTATTTTTTAAAAATTATACAAAAGAAGTAAGGGCCAAGAATAGCCAAAACCCTCCTCAAGAAGAATACATTGACTTGCTATTCTATGAAATGATGAAGTTAGTTGAAGTGCTACTGAAGCAGGGGCAAGCAATGTTATCATTGGAATAAAAGAGATGTAAAACCATATATATATATACGTATATATATATATACATATGTATCTGTATGACAGATTTGTAGGCCACTGGGGATTGATGGACTCTTCAATAAATAGTTTTGAGACAATTGGTTATCCTTAAAGAAAATAAATTATGTTGCTTTCCAAATGCAGAGAGTGCACTATTGATTTCCAAAGTGTGGTGCTTGGGCTGGAGCATCAGCATCACCTGCAAACATGTTAGAACACACAGCCTCAGGCCTCACACCAGATTGAGTGACTCAAAAATTCTGGGAGTTAGGCCAAAATGGTTTGTGTTCTAACAAACCATTCCAGTGATGCAGATGAATGTTCAGGGATGATAGCGACATCTATATCCACAAATCTAGTGGATAAAACTTTGTAAAAATTAATTTCTCAATATTTTCAAATAATAATCATGTATTTTTTGAGTTTGGGATATAAGAGAATTTCTTAAACAAACATTTCTTAAGCAAGATGTAAAATACGATAGCCATGAAAGAAAATAACAAATTAGAGAAACTAAAACTAAGAATTTATTTTAACCCAATATAGTGAAATGACAAGTCTAAAACCTGAAAGATCTGCTGTAATTGTCAAAGGAGTAGGGTGGTGGTTTGGAACTGCATGTACCCCAGAAAAACATGTTCTTAAATTTAATCCATTCCTGTGGGAGTGGACTCATTTTAAATAGGACCTTTTACTGAGGCTACTTTAGTTAAGATGTGACCACCTCATTTAGGAAGGGTCTTAATCCTATTATTGGAGTCCTTTATAAATGGAATGAATACAGAGAAAGAGAGAAAGTCATGATAACAAAAAGCTGAACTCAATGAAAGAAGAGAAGGGAGAGACGAACAGACACCACCATGTACCTTGCCATATGCCTTGCCATGTGACAGAGGAACCAAGGATCTTAAGGAAGAAAGCATTGCCTTGATGATGCCTTGATTTGGACATTTTCCCAGCCTTTGAAAACCGTGAGTGAGTAAATTCTAATTGCTAAAGCCAAGGAATTTCATGGTATTTGCTTTTACCAGCTTAGGAAATTAAAACAAGTAGCATTCAGAATATACAGTGAACTTCTATAAATCAATATGGAAAAGACAAGAAAGGCAAGAGAAAAATGGGAAAAAAATGAAAAGGAGAAAGAGAAAACAAATGCTGAGCCAATAAAGGAACAGATGTTCAACCTCATTAGTAATCAGGGAAATGTAAATTAAGGCCACAACATAACATGGTTTTGCACCTGCTCTATTAGAAACAACTAAGAAGTACACTAATACCAAGTAATGACTTGGTTTTAAGGGGACTCATATATACTGTTGGTAGGGGGGTAAATAAGTACAATCCCCTTGGAAAATGATTGAACATTGATGTTCATTCATTCTATTGACAAGCAATCCACTCTTAAGAATATAATTGCACACATATGTGCAACAGGAGATATGTACATGTTTATATGTTCTTTATAACAACCAAGATAAAAATTGTAATAAACCGTATGTCCATTGACAAAAGAACTAAAAAATGGTATATTCCCACATTTAAATATTATAAGAGAAGTAAAAATAAATGATTCCTTTAGAAGTATGGGTGGATTCTGAAAACATTATAATAATTCCCTTTAACATGCATTTTAAGATTAAATAGTGAATGATGTCATTCTTCAAATCTCCAAACTCAGCATTGATTTGATACAATTACATTGATTAAAACAAGAAACAAAAATGGCAATAGTATACCCCAAATAAACCTCTGAGCAAAGGTCAGAAGATAGGCCAAGAAGGAGTAAACAAGATGGTTTCAATACACTTTATTCTTGCTCTTAAGTACAGTGGTAGCTCCATGAGTGTTCACTTTGATTTTAAAAATTTACATATATGTAAACTGTGTGCTTTTTTTTAATATAGCATATGTAAAATATTTTTTTTCAATTTTGAAAAGATAAACACTACGAAATTGTTTCATTGGCTAATATACTTGTTATGTATTATTTCCATCTTATTGGCCGGCATTGATTTTACCATATAATGATGAAAACGACAGCATTTAATGAGATTTATTTATCTACATAATAATACCTGAGGCAGTCTTCTTATTTCCCATACCTTGGATTTCAGAAACTTAATTTCTCATGTGCACCGAAACTTTAGTTTATACCAAGATGAAATACTTTCCCATCATGATGAGTGAATGGGTATGAAAAAATGTATAATATCTAACTTGTATTTATGTAATTTATTTTAATGGTTTAGTCATTCATTTATTCATTAAAAAAAAACCAATATTGTACACAGTTTTAGTTTGCCAAAGGTTTGCTAATATAAAGTACCAGAAATGTGTTGGCTTTTATAAAGGGTATTTTTTGGGGGTAATAGCTTACAGCTCCAAGGCCAACTTAAGGAAATTTGACCAAATGACTGATGTATGGAGAGATAATGAACCACATGACAGATTCTCCCATGTTATACTGCTCTCCTCTGCTCCTCTCACACCATCTTACTGCTGCTTCCTGCCACTTCTTTCCTTGCACCTTTAAATAATTAGTAGCCAGTTACTCTCTGACTTTCCATCTAGCCACCATTTTTTTTTACTTGAAACTCAGTTGATGTAAAGTAAACCATCATCTTTGTTCCTCAGAGTACCCACCATTTAGACATGCAGCAAAGTGAAATGACAGTTACCTAATCACCTAACAATATGTATTACCTTTAAAGGCATTTTATTTGTCAGAGCATATCATCTGTGATATTTCCATAGTGTCTCACATAAGATAGGAATTTATTCTTCTCTAACACAAATGTAAGCAGTCCAGGGCAGATAGCATGTCTCTGGTCTCATTACGATTCATGGATCCTTCTACATTGTTGTTCTAGCATCTCTAACATGCCACACCTACCATATGGTCTGAGATGGCTGCTACTCATCACATCAGCATTCTTTCCAATAGTGAGTTTCTTCCTTTGATGATACTTTCTGTATGTTGCACATGAAACTTCTACTAATATTCAGTTGCCAGATTTTTGGTATATGGCTTCTTATAGTTTTAAAGGAGGCTGGGAATAGTAGTCTATATCCCAGACAACCTTATGATTAGCTAAAAGCAAAAAAAGAATAGGAATTGAGGAATGACTAACAACCTCTATGAAAGCTTCAACAGGTTATACAAATTTGCTTATCCAGCAAAAGTTAATGAGAGTAAATAAGGGCATCATTTAATAATGTAGCTATACAGTATTTTTTTTTCTCTTTGAATTAATTTTGTATTTGTCATTATTTTTTTCCAATTTATCTACAAAAGGTCTCAAAATATTATTAAAATATTAGACTCATTTTTCATGTGCATTCCAAGTAATTGATTTTAGGTTTTTAAAATTTTCCTTTTAACGTTGCTTTTATATGTACATAAAAATGTGTTTATAATGCATATATATAGAGAGAGATATACATTTCTCTATATTAAACTTTTAAATGTACATTTAATGATATATATTTATCCATTTATGCCTGGATGTAATGTTTTGAAAGAAATTTACATAATCCAGTATTTATAATTTGTAATATTCTCTATTCTCCAGAATTAGCTTTCCATATTTGAGTTTATTTTAATGTATTTGGAATTTATTCTGAAGTCTGAGGTAGGGATTCCCCATACCCCTATCCTATTGTTTTATAAGATTTACTGAATAATCAACCTATTACCCAGCTGTTTTAAATGATTGTCAATGAATTTTTCTCTTGTATTTGGGCTGATTTTTGAAAACTCTGTGGTTGCATTGACCTGTCTGTTTCTATTTACTATTTCTTTTCATCATGATACTATAATTCCTTAAAATATATGTTGTCCTCTTCAATCATCTTTATTGCTTGTTTTAGAAATTAAATTTATTCATTTTTTTGTAAATTTTAGGATAATATTGTCAATGATGTTTCTTTGCCACATTTTATTGGATTGCCAGTGTTTATAGGAAAAATGAGAGCAAACAGAATGTTTTATAATATTCTCTTCTTAGTAAAGAATACTTAATTTTTATTCAAATCTTCTTTGACGTTCCTCAGTAGAGCATCAAATTTTCTTCAGAGATAGAGCATCTTTTTTAGTTTTATTCATGTTTTCTTAATAATTATTTTTAAATGCTATTTGAAATGATTTTGAAATGATATGAAATTCTAATATATTATTAATTTATAATTATGCATTTACTTTGTATTTTAATTGTATAACTAATCTTATTTAATGAACTAATGATTAGCATTAGTTTTTTAGTGGGTTCTTCTGGGAATTCTAGATATCAGACACTCCATAAATATACAAGATGATTTTTCACATTTTCCAAATTTGAATAACTATTATTTCTTTATTTGTGTCCACTATATTGGAACAATGCAAAACAATAAGACAGATGATCATCCTTTTTTTAATCCTGCTACAGAATGAAAATTTGTCTCCTACACATTCTTCTTTAACTTTTTTTTTCTTCTTGGATGAATTTTGGGCATTTCTATATTCCTAGAAACTAGTACATTCCATGAACACATACAGATATGCTTATTTAAATTCAGCAAATATAATTAAAATATTTAATTTTATAAATTAATTTATTGGATCTGTATATATTTCCCTTTGGTGATTGTAATTTTGGGCATTTTATCTTTATCTCATTTAAAAAATATTAGGTTACCTAAATGCATGTATTTTTATTGTTCTATTTTAATATTAATACAACTATATAAATTTGATTTTTATTTTTTAATCCAAAATCATGACTAGTTTGGTTTAATTATATAACTTTTGATTTCTTCTTTTTGGAAAAAAAATTAATTGAAAGCAATTATGGGGTTCAATCATTTGATTTATTTCCACATTCTCTTACTCTCTCTGTCTCTCAGGAAATTTTGTTTAAATAAACACCTTTTCTACTGAATATTTTCTTATTGATATTGAATAGATTCTGAGACTTAATGGGTTTAATAATGAATATTCTTGTTTATATACTGCTGATTTGATTTTAATTTTTTCACTTATTAGTGTGCCAAAGATAGTATAGACAGGTGAGGTCTAATTTAATCTTATTTTTCTTTTCAATTTTCCAAGATTACCCAACTAAGAAGAAGTAGAGTTAGTATTTGAATCTAGAGTCTAAATCCACAGCCCACTCACTTAATTATTAGAATACTTTGCTTGGGACTGGCATTTACTTTTACTGAACTAAATTTTCCTGGGCTTCATTATATCTAAAATGTGATGGCCCAAGGAAAAAGCATTACAATCTCTGTCTTGCTGTGAAATATCAGACTAAATAAAAAGTGTTCAGTTCTCTTTAATTTCTCTATTTTATTTTAAATATTTTAATATATATTCTAATTGTTTCATCCTTTCTATATTCTAAAATATTTTCCATTGTGTAAAACATTTTAAGAACTGGATACATTTTAGTGCTGTTCAGTAATTTTTTTTTAATTCACTAAAAACTAGCTTACCACACACAAACACACATAATAAAATTTTATTACTTCTTTAATGAGTCGAAGTAACTTATAATTGGTGTAACCCTATAGATATTCTAAAGAAAAGGATATGGATTCTCAGTGGGAGCTTATTAAAGTTCTGTATACAAAACAAGAGTAGCCAATGGTTTTCCAGAAAGTTTTTGAAAATTAACTTAGAATGTTGTTAACTGGAGCCCTTACATACTCAGCAAGAGAGTTCAATCAAAGATAAAAGATTCTCATCCCTGCAAGTTAGAGCTTAAGAAACTTGTTGGCAAGGGTTGGGAGAGGTATTAAGGATGCATTTTTAGAATAATTTGATCAAGTACCAGACGAGACAATGGGAAATTGGTGACCTTGAGCAAAACTTTCACAGGACCTACAGATTTTTTTCCCATCCTAGATTCAAATTTCCTATAGAAACAAATAGCTTGTCTTGATCTTTAGCATCCCAATTGACATCTTTCTAAAAAGTTTTCTGCTTCTAGTAGAAATGTTGTCTGTTAGCCCAGTAGTTTCACAGGGTAAGGCTGTGAGCTGTATAGGCAAGATGGTTTTGAGGGGTTTTCCTTGTCCTTTGTTTTACTGCTGTCTCAAGTTTGATAGATGCATTTCTATCTCAAAATTTTTCCTTCTGATGCATATTTTTTGGAAATAATAGCAGCTTCACTAGTGGATGTGAAAACCAAAAATTTTATCTTCTGTTTTAATGTCTGTATTTTTAGCTGCTTGAATAAAAAAACAAACTAAAAAATAATATAGATCCTTTTACCATATTACAAACTGCACATTAACTTCGGTTCAAGGAAAGCAATAAAGTTGCAGCTGCTATGCTTTTTAAAAAGAACATTTTAAACCATCATTCACATTTAGAAAAATGGATATTAGCTGAGGAATAATGTAATTTACTCTACTTTTCCCACCTCTTCTGTTGAATTCTATAATATACTGCTGGGTGAGGTGGGATCATATTTTTATTACTTTTACCCCCACTTAGCTATGAAAAGTATTCATGGCAGTTTATATAGAACATATGTTTTACAATTTAATTATAGCAAAAAAATTTATTGATGAGCAATGCATAGTTTAAAAACCAGTAAATAGTGATAATTTATATTTTCCAGACATTTTTTAAAAATGAGAAGACATAATTTAAGCACTTGAAGCAAGAGACCAACCCAAAACAGTGGTACATTTTATAACCAAAGTGTGGAAAATGACAGGAATGATGTCTTTCTTTTTAATAAAGACCGAGGCACATATGGGATGGAAAAGAGCATGGGGTTTGAATGAAACTCACATGAGTATGTAAAGCTTCTGTAACATAGAAAATACAAGTTAAGTAGTAGATTTTACTATTTTTAAAATATGAAGAAAAACATGTAAAAATGGAGGAAGCAAAGACCAAATCATTTTCAACAATTACATAATCCTAAGGATTTAATTTAATTCTATGTTGTGATTTCCTTCTGTAAAAATGAATAATAATAGCGGAATATTAAAAAACATTAAATTAGATATTTATAAAGAACATAAAGCATGGCCTGACACATAATACAGACTATTTATGTGTTTATTTTACTATTGCTTATAGAATTTTTAAATATACAACCTGACAAAAATCATTCTTATAATATTAGACAATGCAAATAATTACCACTTTATCTTCCTTGATGTTGAGCCAAGTTCTTATAAGTTATTGTCAAAACTAACTACATCAAAACCAACCTGGAGAAAGGCAGTGTAGGAACCCACTAGTCCATCCCAAACCTGTAAAGATCGCAAGCTCCATAGGAACTTAGGTGAACTTCATAGAGAATAAAAAGAAAAGGGGCAAAAGGTAGAAACAACTGACATGTCCATTGACAGGTCAATATATAAAATGTGATAATTAAGAGAATGAAATATTATTCAGCCAGAAGTATGCTGTAACATGTTTGAACCTTGAAAATATTATGCTAAGTGAAATAGGCCAGACACAAAAGGATAAATATTGTGTGGTTCCATTTATCTAAAATATCTACAATAGTTAACTTCAAAGAGACAGAAAGTAGATTAGAGAGTTCTAGGATCTGGGAGAAAAAGGAGAGTATAGTCATTTCTCAGTGGGTAGAGAGTTTCTTTCTGGGGTAATGAAAAAATTTGGAAATAGATAATGGTGATGGCTGCACAATGTTGGGAATGTAATTAATGCCTCCCATGAATTGTACCTTTAAAATTGGTTAAAATGGGAAATTTTTGTTGTATATATTTACTATGTTAAAAAAAAAAAATCCCTAGGTTAAAAATGGAAAAGGAGTAGAGGAGAAGCACTGGCAGACTTGGTCCAGGTTCACAACTCCTTGTCCACAAATCCAATACTCAAATAGCTCTCAAAATAATTTCATGTCACTGTCATGGTTGACAGTTATTATTGACTTAACTTCATGTGAATAGTCGCAGCTTTTGTGGCAGAAATAATAATGTGTTTGATTGCAGTGCACCGATCTAGAACCCAATGGACAAAATTCTCCTTTTTTATTCACATTTGGCCTCCAAGTTATAAGAGATATGAATCTATATTTATTTCAGGGGAAATTTTTACTCTTTTTTATACTATTTTTGTTTTATTTATTTGATGCTTTTTAAAATGGAATTTTCTTGTTTTTTTTTTTTTCAGATTGTTCATTATAGAAACAATACTGACCTTTGCATGTTGACCTTGTATCCTGCAAATTTGCTGAATTCATTCAGTAGTTCCAGAAGCTTTTATTTAAAATCATGTCATCTATGAAGAGAGATAGTTTTATCTCTCTTTAAAAAAATTCTATTGAAATATATCATTCATACATGAACATAAATAAACAATAAGTGTGCAGTAAAATTTGTAAATTTACTACACAAACATGTATATTATTGTACAGGGCTCCCATACATCTCCCCCCACCACCACCACCATCTTGCATTGTTGTGAAATATTTGTTACAAACTGTGAAAGAGCATTGCCAAAATATTACTAACTATAGCCCATATCTTACATTTGGTGTATTTTTTTCACCAATCCACCCAATTATTAACACCCTATATTAGTCTTATACATTTGTTATTGTTCATAAGAAACTGTTCTCATATTTGTCTTGTTAACCACAGCCCATCATCCACCACAGGATTCCCTATGTTATATAGCCCCATGCTTTGTATGATCAATTCAAAATGTGCACTCATTCGCTCTCGTTTTCAGCACAGATCTGTGCTGTCATCACCTCAATTTTAGAATGTTTTCAGTATTCCAAAAGGAAAAATCCCATAACCCCTTATTATTATTTCAATACTAAGGGGCAACAATGGAGGGGTATAAGGAGGTGTAGTTTTGCTTCTTTATTTCGCATTTGGATGGCTTTTATTATTTTTCTCTCATCTGACTGCTCTGACTAGCGCAGTACGATGCTCAATAACAGTGGTGATGGTGGGAATCCTTGTCTTGTTCCTCATCTTAGGGTGAAATCTTTCAGTCTTTCACCACTGGTTTTTTATAAATTTCCTTTATTATGTTTCTTCCTCACTTTTTGAAATTCAGCTGTGGGCTTCTGTGACCCCTCTTCCCAGTTTCACAGCTGCTTCTCTGGTAATCTCTCTTCATGACTTTTGGTGGGTTCTTCACAGGCAGAGTCCCTTCAGGGGGATTATTTTAAATGATAGATAGTTTTTTATCATTTAAAGCAATGTTGCTTTTACCAACCTCTAGAAGAAAATGGGGTATATGAGCTGATATACTAATTTAAAGAAAATATCAGCTGAGGAGATGCTTCTTACACTGTTTCATTTGGATATGGACATATTTTGCATGCTCCTCAATTAAGTCAACATTGTTTTTAATATAAGTCCTAAAATTTTCTTATGAAATGTATTCTTAGGGCTTTGTTTATATATACATTTTAAATTTTCCTCTTTAACACTTCCTATTGGTATTAAAGTTGATATGAGATGGGAACAAGTAAAGCCATCTTAGATGAAGGAAAAGGAACATTTTAAGATAAGTGGAGCAGGAAAATAGAATGAGTCAGGTCTCTCAATAGTACGACAATACCATATTGGCCACAAATGGTTTGTGCTCAGAATATTACACGAGCAGAGCATAAACTTATATTTTATTTCAGCCACATTTTGCCCCATCACAGCACTCAAATCAGTTTTCCAAGTAATATGAATATTGGTTAAATATGCAATTTATTTATACATTGTAAGACAAAGCAATTATAGGATTCATCATTCATTTAATATAGCTTTTCAGACAAATATGACACAGTTATATAATGCAGAACAATGCTTAAAGATTTTTTAAATATGCTGTGGCAGTTTGATATTGTTTATGAATTCTAAAAATAGATATTGGATTATGTTTGCAAACTGGTCTGTCCCTCTGGGCATATTAGACAATACTGGATTCAGAGTTTTGCTTTTACTTGATTAAATAATGATTAAGGCTTTGATTGGTCCACTTCAGTAGGATGTTGAGTCTCCACTCCCTTGCGGGGCAGGGACTCACAGAGAAACCACACTGCAGAGAAGGGAGGTTAGAGTTTTGAGCTGGAGCCTTAGGAAGTAAACATGCAGGAAAAGAACACAGAGAAGCAGATACGTGAAGAAACAGAGAAGGTTCCATGAGACACGGCAAAGGCCCCAGGAAAAGAGACAAGCTGTTCGCCTGATAGTTTGCAGCTGCAGAGACCAGAGCCCTGAGCAGCTGAGTGGAGAGAGAAACGAACCCCCGGATGGGCGTTATGCCAGCCTACAGCTGATATTGGAAGAAGCTGGAACCACAGAGCCTTCAGAGGAAGACGGAGGCTGAACCCTTGCAGATATCGGCAGTCATTTTTTCCAACATGTGGCAACAGATTTTGGTAAGGGAAGTAACTTGGGCTTTGTGGCCTGGTAACTGTAAGCTTCTACCCCAAATAAATACCCTTTATAAAAGCCAACAGATATATGGTATTTTGCATCAGCACCCCTTTGACTGACTAAAACATATACATATATTGTAATCAAGTTATATTTTGTAATCAGGGCAATACCCATTAAAATATTCAATTCAGTAATTGTTATCAAGAATTCTTTATCAGAATTAAAAAAAAAAGATTTTTCTGTTTATTTCTCCTAGCCTTTCAAATAAGCTTATTTTTTTTTT
>JAQZBX010034633.1:0-24911 GCA_029593785.1 Cabassous unicinctus | reverse complement strand
CTCTCTCTCAGAGCCCAAGCTCAGGAGAAGCTGAACTTCTCACAGGTGGCCCATAAGAATTAATATGGAAAATCATAGACAGTTGTCTCATTGACAAAAAGACATGATATATTTCTCAATGATTGGACTGACTCCTCTATGAGATCACCATCTATTCACCTTGGGTTCAGGCATGAGAATATATGATTGTGTATTCCAGTTCCAGTCAAGCAGAAAACTTGCATTCAGGACATGTATTAGCCAAAGTAGTGCTGATGCAAGTTAACAGAAATCTGTTGGCTTTAAAAAAGGGTATTTATTTAAGGTAGAAGATTACAGTTACCAGGCCATAAAGTGTAAGTTACTTCCCTCACCAAAGTCTGTTGCTATGTGTTGGAGCAAGATGGCTGCTAATGTTCAGCCTTCCTCTTCTTCTTTAATTATTAAGTCTTCATGGTCCCAACTTCTTGCAATATCAGCTGTAGGCTGGGATAAGCTTTATCTCTTTCCTGAGATTCATATCTCTCAAGGCTCAGCTGCTCTGCTCTCTCCACAAAGCCAGGTGTAAACTATCAGGAAAATGGCTCATCACTCTTCCCAGAGCCTCTGCTGTATCCAGTGGAGCCTTCTCTCTTTCCTCACATATTTCCTTCTCTGTATATTTATGTCCTGGGGCTCCAGCATTAAAAATTCCCACTTACTTTATCTATGGTGTGGTTGCTCTGAGTCCCCACCTACCAATGGGCAGGGATTCAATGTCCTACAAAAGTGACACAATCAAAACCTTAATCATTATTTAATCAAGTAAAAGTGAAACTTCTGAGTCCAATATTATTTAATATGCCCAGAGGAACAGACCAGTTTACAAACATAATCCAATATCTATTTTTCTTGAATAATATCAAACTGGTACAGAGCATAAAGACAACTCTCTTCCCCTGCCTCCTAGCATACTTATATCACCAAATAGGAATGCTTCATGATATTGAGGGAAAATATAAAGATGGACTAATGGCTGCAGTAATGAAATAAGGATTTTTATTCTTGCAAAACTTTTGCTGATGAAGTATTTGAACAGCAATCATGGGGCTCATTAAGCTAATTAGACAACTAATAACTCCCACAAAGCTCATCCTCAGATTTTTGCCTCCTGAGTATCCACCTGAATTAATCATCATGAGGCTAGTGGGAAACACCCAGAAATGAGACATCTGAAGAAAGTAAGGATCTTTGAGTAGCTGAGAGCCCACAAAGTCAGTGTAATCCTGGGACTGAAAGAATCAGAGGACCCAAAACATTTATAAAAGGGATGTTTCAAGAGAGAAGGAAAGAGGAGCCAGAACATATTGGAGTAATTGTACAACCAGAGGTAGAGCCTGGTTCATTGCTTGAACAGGCAGAACTTCTAACAGTTGAATTAGATAATTATTTTTATCTAATGGCAGCCAATTATTTTTTTAAAATGTCAATCTAACAGAGAAAGGGAAAAAAGTCTTTCCTTTGAAAAGGTAGGAGTTCCCTACAGAATTTATCTAATGAGCAATCTTTTTTAAAACATTATTCAGTAATTGAATTTGATGTGTATTAACTCTTGAAGCATGAAATTTCACATAAAATACCCAATAATTCTGCCTGGAGTCTTCTCCTCTTGTCATTATGTCCATTCCATACTACAAGCTTGTAGTTAGAATAAACACTTTAAAATGCATTTAATTTATTGACTGCATAAAAGTCAATATTTTTCATATAATCCCATCCATTTGCCCATAAAATGTTAAGAAAACAAAATGAAATATATTATATGACAATATATCTGCTTCATTGGTACTTTCAAGGCTTTTACACCAAATGGATTGGCATACTACAATACACTTTTGTAGATGAGAAACAAAAAAGATTTCAAAATGATATAAAATTAAAGGTTACAAGAGGATTAACATGCAAAACAGATAGAAGAAATCTAGTTTTGCACAAAAGAAGAGTAAATTGGAAAAATTAGTGAAGGAAAAAAAGGTAATTTATCCAAAAGAGAAGACACTAGATAAGGGAATCAGAGATTTGATTTAAAACTCCCAAACATAATGTGGTCCCTGGTTCTCCAGCAAGTTTGCCTCAGCAAAGTTAATCATTGTGTTTTATGTCTGTTCAACGTTTGAACATCAATGATGAATTATGAGCTCTGAAGCAGTAAGTAATTTTAAATAAATGTATTTCTGTGAGATTTTCAGGAATTCTATTATTTTTTCATCATAGAGTTTTTCTAAACCTTTGTTTTTGGGACTTCCCCTCCATTTGAATTTCCCTCAGTCATTGACTTATAGTTTATGCCAGGGGAGCTGTCTTTGCATCACTTGACCTGGTATATTATTTTGGGTGTAACAGAACTTTTGCCTTTTTTCAAAATTGTTTTAAAGTGACAGTATACAGATTAAGAGGGATTACACAGGAGATATCAAATATTACACATAGGGATATATTCCAAAATCTTAACTGTAGTTTAAATTTATTCACTACAGTGGTATTCAAACAGAGGTAACTAAAAGGAAACATGAAAATAGCATGTCTCCAAATGCACTACCATCAGATATATGATTATGTACTACTGAATATATATATTTACATACACACACTCACATGCTCACACACATACACACAACCACATGCAGAAATAGAAAGATTAAATAGATTCTGAAATAACTATAAAGCAAAACACTGAGCTATGAAAAGGATAGGCCATAGCATGTTTTGCATTTAAAATTTGTGTGTTTTATAATTCATCAATTTGCAAAGTTTTTCAGTGTGTCAACTTATAGTTTGCAGTGTTTTAAAATATACAAAGTTATTTTTCATATACCATTAATCACATCATTGAGTTATGTAAGATTCTTAATGATCCCATTTATAGTAGTAAAGTGAGACTCCAGGTTATTGACTACACTTCTAGAAACTAGATATATATATATATATATTTTTTTTATTCAATTATCTAAGGCCTTTGCAAGATTTCTTTAGAGATATAAATACATGAGGACATATGTCAATAAAACAAGTGAAGTGTATAAATGGAAGAATAGCACTTCTTTTAGGGATGCAGAAAAGTGTGATTAGTTGCATTGGCCTTAAAAACAGATAGCCAGCTTCAGGGCTTCTAATTGCCTAGACTATTAACCATATGCCCAATCTACCTCAATTTCCTCATCTATGAAATATGAGTGACATATTATCTAACTCATTAAGTTGGAGAAAGGTGAACACTACCTCTCTGTCTCTGTCATATCTATATATCTATAACAACATCAATATCTATCTACATCTATCTGTCTATATCTATATCATTTATCTATATCTAAATATTGTGATTGGGTACTATTGCTAATATACTTTGAATTATTCTCATTTATATCATAAAATTAAAAGAAAACAACTCAATTCTCCCCCTCTATGTATGTGTGTGTGCACATGTACATATATGAATACACACAGTGTACAGATTTTGATTGACCAAAATCATAAGCATTGTTATTTCCTATTATATCATTAAAAATTCAATCACACTGAAAAATTAATGTGCCTTATTTAGCCCAGTTTTGAAACCATAGATAAATATTTAAAATGCAAAACATTTTGGGGCCTAATTTCCCTTGCTTTTATCTAATTACAGAAAATTTCTACTGCATGCCTTTCTTTCCATCTCTTTCAGTTTTATATAATTTTGGGTAGTAATGGATATAAATTCAGATGAGAAATCAAAGAAACAAAAAAAATCAGTCAACAAAAGAAGGACAGGGATATGGGATAAAAATGAAGAAAACTCAGTGAGTGGACGGGGGATGGGGAGGAGAGAGGTAAGGTTGCTGCATATGACCTGAATGCTTCATGGACATAACTTCCTACATGACCTCTGAGATATTCTTAAATATTAGGCACTTTGTTAAAACTTTCCAAACCTAACCTTGCTCTTGCAAACATTTTGATGATAAAATCATAGAATGGTGTGATAGATGCATAAAGAGAAAATTTAAAAAAAAGAATAGCCATAACTTAGTTTTTCATTTTTTCTGTTTTCAGGATAATTCCAAATATTTTACTGAATTATACTCTTCACAAGTATTTTCTATAATTTTTTATTGATAGAATTTGGCTGTTCTAGTTGGTATCAGGAAGATTATTGTCAAAAAATTCAGGTCACCAGGATGTACACAAAGATATTATGGCAAATCTATCCACCATGGTAAATGAGTTCACACTAAGAGGATTTTGAAGGGGCCTAGGATTCTTCCTGATTTTGTATGCTCTGCTATTAGCATGGAATTTGGCAAGATTGGCATCATTATTGCAGACTCCCAATTGCATAAGACAATGTATTTCCTGCTCTGAAGCATATCTCTTCTGGTTGTTTGCTATTCTTCCACTATCGCTCCCCATACACTGAAGAATTTTCTAGCAGAGAATCAAGTAGACTCTCTCATTGTCTGTGCCTGTCAGTTTTTCTCTTTCAACTGAATATTGTAAGCACATTCCTTTGGCTTCCATGGTATATTACCAATTCATTACCATTTGTAAATACCATTTCTAATTGATGATCATGTCTGACAATATCTGTGGCTCTTTGTTTAAGGTAATAACACATTTCTGGGAAGTGGATGTGGCTCAAGCAATTGAGCTCCTGCCTACCACATGGGAGGTCCTGGGTTTTGTTCCCAGTGGCTTTTGTAGAAGATGAGCAAGACAGTGATCTGGCCTGATGGGCAGGCATGGCGAGGTGATGCAACAAGGTGATGCAACAAAAAGGCACAAAGAGGAAAGACAATAAGAGATACAACAAAGCAGGGAGCTGAAGTGGCTCAAGCAATTGAGTACCTCTCTCCCACATGGAAGGTCCCACGTTCAGTTCCTGTTGTCTCATAAAGAGAAGATGAGAAGACAAGAAGATGAACAGACAGAGCACAAAAGTGGACAGAGAGCAGAAAGCATGCACAAACAATGAGGGGGGATAAATAAATAAAATAAATCTTTTAAAGAATTTCCATGACATTTAGGCTTCTGAGCAGGTTAAATCACTGACTTTGGCTTTTAGTTTCTGACAGTTCATTTTCCAGTGTCAATTCTGGCTTGTGGTCAAATTACCTGCCTTCTGCCAAGGACATAAAAATGAGTTTATGCCATGCATATGGGCAGTTCACTACTTCAAACTTAATTCTTAATTCTCATCACCTTCAACACCTCTTAACAATTAAATTAATTTATTGTGAATTCCTCTTACTTTTCCTTCACGATTTCTCATTTGTTCAAATAGTCACAAACTTAATAAGGCAACTTCACTTTTTTTTTTTTTTTGTCATCACATAGTGCCAATTTTATTTGCAAATGTTAAAGAGCACCAACTCAATTTCACATGTTACCCCTTTGTCACAGCCTTGGCTAGATCTTGAACTATTGCAGAATTCAGCTGTGCTATAGTGCTGATCTTAGCATGTTTAGAGGTGGCATTCTTGTTCTTGACACTCATGTGTTTTATAAGCCCATGATTCATCATGATTATATTCTTAGCTAGGTGTTGCATAACAGAGGTAGAAAGCATTCTTCAGTGTATAACAGGTAATGCTGTTGAGTTGGTGTCCATTCACTATTATCAAGAATTTTCAGGGCTAAGCAAAAAGCTCCTGCTGCAGTCTGAGAAAGAGGAAAGTGCCCCATATCATTGTCCAATATAGTCAGTTACATCAAGTATTTGATCAAAATATATTACTCAACATCAACCTCTCCAATCCTGGATGCTCTACAAAGGAAGTACAGGGGCAGAGGGAGACCCATACCAAAGTTTAAAGCTCTTAGAAACTTCATTTCCATCTGTCTGATCTGATGAGTAGTGTAAGTATGGTCAGTCACAAAGGCAAACACACCAATTTCTGGAGGATACAATTCTTCATGCTTGCTTGCAATTAACATGGCATTGACACCAACCAGCTGCAACATCTTTTGGGGTACACAATTATTGTGCATGACTCAATCAATGATGGACACAGTCATACACTTGGTCTCCTGCAGCAGCTTGGAATTCATTTGAACCTGCACTAGCCAGTGAATTAGGATGGCTCTCATGTCTCCAGTGACTTCCCAATCCAGGAGGTATTTTGTTCTGACTGCTTACTATTCCTCAATTTGTCTGATATAAGCATAGATATCTTTTACATATCCAGTACAAAGGTTTGGATCAGCTCTTCCTTCTGCTTCCACATCATTTACTGTAAAAATTGCATCAGAGAAAACTTGACACAGATATACTTCTGCAGAGATACATCCAGATTTTTCCACTGGGCTTGGAGAGGGAATAGCCACCAAAATATGTTCAGTGGAAAGGTTTTCTTCTTTAATGAGAACTGACCCCTGCTCTGGCTCTGGTTCTGACTCCAGCACAGGAAAAGTTGCTTTTCCCAGAGGTTTTGGGAGTGTTTTAGCAGTAACTTTTCCAGCAGCTGAAGTTTTTGCTTCCTTTTTTGGAGGCATTTTGGCCTGTGGTTACTCACTGACTTTGTTACCAATGTCTACAAGAACTGTTATTGGCCTCAGTCTGATCTTGGAGGGTGCATCAGTAGTCAAAGGCTCTTGCTTTGTGCCTGGCATACTGATCTTCTTCCTTTCAGCATTAATTTCCATGTTCTTAGTGACTTGGAGCTCCATGACTTCCTCTTCACCAGGCAGTTCAGAGGGGAGAAGCACTCAGGAACCACTGAAGACCTGTGGACTAGAAAATACCACTCAGCCACAACTGTTCCCCCAGAACAGGCGAGGAGGAGACTAACTACCTCTGTTTTAAACCCAACACCTCTCTCCCTCTTAATTGGCTTGTTTGTGGCACTCACTCTCTTCTCATTGGTGGCTGCCTGTTCCTCCCTAGAAGGTGTTTCCAGGACAATCTCGCTAAGACCTTAGATAAAGGTGTGGGGCCAAGGCAAAGTTGACAAATGTTTCAAATTGATTCATGCTAATATGTTAATATCTAGACAATTAAAATTAATTTGACTTGTTTCTTTTTACTTTCTTTAATATGGTTATTATTAAATTTAAAATTACATGTGTGGACCACATTATCTTTCAATTGGACAGCACTAAACTAGAATCAGAGACCCTCCAGGTCCACCAGCTGGTGTGACCTGACCAGCAAAAACCCATAAGGGCACAGAGATTGAAGAACTGTGTGGTGGAAATTCCATTCATCTCTGGCAAAGAAGCCCAAGGTATTATTTTATTAAAGAAAATGAAGAATATTCATTTATTTTGCCTGAATACCAAAAATCTTGGTTCTGCCTACTGCTCCTGGAGTTGGGGACCAAGTGTCCCTAAGTGCACACAGTGTATGTGTCATTGAGTTATCTTCAGACCACACTTACTTAATTAATTAAGTATTCAGTTCCCAGACCTTGCTCTCTCATTGATTCCCTTCATGGAGATTTTATAATGGAAAAAGAAATTCCATAAAATTCGACTCACCTCTTCTCCATGAGGTTGCATTCTTGCCTCCAGCTGCTTCCAGAGGTTCTTGAGTGAAATCAGCTGACAAGGAGCTTTCATATAAAGGGTCCTTCCACTATTCTTCGTAGTGTCAGATCACACCTCTTTAATTCAATCATATTTTGATTTAAATGTGCCAGTAACTGGATATTTAACAATGTCAAAGGAAAACCATAACCTGTGGTTTTACTCTACATTGTAATTAAATCTCAAAATGATTGCATTTTCAGAAATTTCATAATTTCATGTTTATAAACCTAAAAAGGATTGTTCCTGGTAAATATTCACAAATGTTCATTTATTTTTTGACTTGTAGAAAAATTAGGCCTGTACATTTATCGTGTTTTACTGTGTTAAGATTTAAAAGATTTTTTTTTTATTATTTCAAATCTTTTTTAGTTTTTTTTATATTTTATTTATTATTTTTAAAACTCATTATTATTTCATTTTCTTATTAATTTTCTTGGTTATTTTGTGGCTTCATTTTTGAAGAGGTTTTGGATCACAGAAGGGTCACATCTGTGGCAGGGGAGGATCATCAGTGCAGGGTGTCAGTGATGGGGGATGCATGGGGAGGTGTTCAACTGGGCATGCCTCTAAGGCTAATTTTCCTTGTCTTCCAGATATTGATTGGACAAGTACTACTATTCTGGACAATATTGTGAGGAAAGTTACAGGCATACATCATAGCCAGCCAAGTCTACTATATTTTTGCTGATGGTGGACTTGCATAAATGTTGATGACTGTTGACTGATCAGTGTGATGGTTGTGAGGTGACAATTTTTTTAAAATAAGAAAGCAATAATGTTTGTCACATCTATTGCCTCTTCCTTTCACAAAAGATTTCTCTGTAGCATGTGATGCTGTTTGATAGTGTTTTATACAGGGTAGAATATCTTCCCTGCTGTGCTTTATCAACTAATTTGAAGTAATTTTTAAAATCCTCTGTTGACATTTCAACAGTGCTCACAGCAACTTCACAAGGAATGGATTACATCTCAAGAAATCACTTTCTGTCCTCGTCCATAAGAAGTAACTTCTCATCCATTAAATTTTTTTTATTTAAAAATTTTTTAAAGATTTATTTTATTTACTTTCTTTTTTATTTATCCCCCTTTCCCCAGATGGTTCTCTCATCTGTCTGCTCATTGTTTCCTTGCATTCTTCAACAAGCACTGGGAACCAAATCCAGGACCTCCCACATGATAAGTGAGTGCCCAACAGCCTGAGCTGCATCTATGTGGGCTGCAGTATCTGCTGGCTTGTGGCATTTGCTTGCTGCAGCAGGGGCAGAGTCAAGCTCATTGTGGTGGGAGGTGGTGTCTAAGCTCATTGCAGTGGGAAGTGGTGTCTAGCTAATTGCAACCAAAGGCAGCATCTGCTCATCTTCTTTTAGGAGGCACCAGGACCCAAACCCATGACCTCCATGTGATAGGCAGGTGCCCAAATGGTTGAGCCACATCTGCTTCTCCCATTCAAATTTTGTCATGAGATTGCAGCAATTCAGTCACACATTCAGGGTCCACTTGTAATTCTAGTTCTCTTGCTATTTCCACCACATCTGCAGTTACTTCCTCCACTGATATCTTGAAGACCTCAAAGTCATCCACATGGTTTTGAATCAACTTCTTCCAAACGCCTGTTAAATGTTGACATTTTGACCTCATCCCATGAATGATGAATATTCTTAAAGTCATCTAGAAAGGTGAATCCCTTCCAGAAGATTTTCAATTTAGTTTGCCCAGATCCACCAGTTTTATCATAGGGCCTTATGAAATGTATTTCTTAATGATAAGCTTTGAAATCTGAACTTAGTTCTTGATCCAAGGGCTGTAGAATGGATGTTGTGTTAACAGGCATGAAAGCATTAATCTCATTTACTTCCCCATTAGAGATCTTGGGTTTCCAGGTGAACTGTCAAATTTTGAAAGGAATCTTTTTTTTTTCAGCAGTAGGTCTCAAGAGTGGGCTGTAAATTTTCAGTGAACTATGTTGTAAAGAGTTGTACCACCATCCAGACTTTGTTCCATTTAGAGAGCACAGACAGCATAGATTTAGCATACTTGTAAAGGTCCTAGGATTTTGAGAATGATAAATGAGCATTGGCTTCAACTTAACATCCCCAGCAGCATTAGACCCTAACAGGAGAGCTGGCCTGTTGTTTGAAGCTTTGAAGCCAGACATTGACATTTCCTCTCTAGCTATGAGGGTCCTAGATAGCATCATCTTCCAATGTAAGGATGTTTATCTATATTGAAACTGTTGTCTAATATAGCCACCTTCATCAATTAAATTAGCTAGATCACCTTTGTGACTTGCTGTAGTTTCTACATCAGCACTTGTGCTTCACCTTGCAATTTTATGTTAGGGAGATGACTTCTTTTCTTAATCCTCATGAACCAATCACTGGTAGCTTCAACCTTTACTTCTGCAGCTTCCTCAAGTCTCTCAGTCTTCACAGAATTGAAGAGAGTTAGGGTGTTGCTCTGGATTAGGCTTTGGCTTAAGGGGATGCTGTGGCTGGTTTGATCTGCTGTCCAGACTATTAAAACTTTGCCATAAAGCAATAAAGCTGTTTTACTTTCTTATCATTACTGTGTTTACTGGAGTAGCACTTAAATTTCCTTCAAGAACTTTTCCTTTGCTTTCAAAAACATGGCCAACTGGCTTAAGAGGCTAGATTTCAGCCAATCTTGGCTTTTGACATGCTCTCCTCATTAAGCTTAATGATTTCTAGCTTTTAATTTAAAATGAGAGACCTGTGATCTTCCTTTCCCTTGAACACTTAAAGGCCATTGTAAGGTTATTAATTGGCCTCATTTCAATATTGTTGTGTCTCACAGAATAAGGAGGCCAGAGGCAGGGAAAGAGACTGGGAACAGCTGGTTGCTGTAGCATTCATAGCACACACAACATTTATCAATTAAGTTCAATCTTATATGGGCATGGCTAGTGGCAACCCAAAACAATTAGAATAGTCACAAAGATCACTAGTCACAGATCACAATAACAGATATTACTATAATAATAAGATGAACTATTGTGAGAATTAGCAAAATATGACATAGGAACACAAAGGGAGCACATGCTGTTGTAAAAATGCTGATAGAACTGTGTGATGTAGGATGCCATGAAACGTCAATGTTTTAACAACAAAATACCTGTGAAGAATCATAAAAAAGTGAAGCACAGTAAAATGAGGTATCCCTGTACTGGAAGATTACTCCATGTATACAAAGTGTAAAGATTTTTTACCTGATTTTAGATTGAGTTTTCAAAACTGTGCTGAATTCAATGAGCTTGATTCAGAATTAGCCAATGCTGGTATAAAATGTGAAAGCTATTTTGAATAACTTTAAAGGGAAAAAGGTTTCCCAAACCAGATTTCAGGAAAGACTTGGAAGATAATAAATTGGAAGATAAAAAATCATTTTTTTTTGTTTCAAAAATATTTTGTCAGCAATTAATAACGTTCCACTGTTCTATCAATCCAGCTGCTTCAGGATCATGGGGAAATTAGTGAGACCAATGAATTCCATGGGCATATACCCATACCCACATTTCATTTGCTGTGAAATGGGTTTCTTGATCAGAAGCAATATTGTGTGGAATGCCTTGGCTGTGGGTATGACATTCAGTAAGTCCCAGATGGTAGGTTTGGAAGAAGCATTGTGTACAGGGAATGCAAACCCATATAGGAGTATGTGTCAATTCCAGTTCAAACAAATCACTGCCCTTTCCATGATGGAAGTGGTCCAATGTAATCAACCTGCCATCAGGTGACAGGCTAATCATCTCTGGAAATGGCACCATATTGGGGAAAGAGTGTGGGTTTCTGCTGCTGACAGATTGGGCACTCAGCAGTGGCTATAGCCAAGTCAGCCTTGGTGAGGGGAAGTCAGTGTTGCTGAGCCCATGCATAACCTCTATCCCTACCTTCATGATCACTTTGTTCATGAGCCCATTGGGCAATGACAGGAGTGTCTGGGAAAGATGCTGAGTGTTAGCCACAGAGTAGGTCATCTTAACCACTTTATTATGAAAATCTTCCTCTGCTGAAGTCACCCTCTGGTGAGCATTCACATGGGACACAAAGATTTTCATGTTGGGTTTTTTTTTTTGTGTGTGTGTGTGCACTCAGAAAGGTCTATTGATGTACGTCTTCCCCAGACCTCTTTGTCACCAATTTTCTAATCATGTTCCTTCCAAGTCAACCAAACCATTGGCAACATCCCTTGAATCAGTGTACAAATGCACCTCTGGACATTTCTTCTTCCAAGCAAAATGAACAACCAAGTGCTTTGATTGAAGTTCTGAACACTGGGATGATTTACCCTCATCACTTTCCTTTAAGAATGTTCTAGAAATATGTTGCAATGCTTCAGCTGTCCACTTTCTGGTGGTACCTGCATATAATGCAGAATCATCTGTAAAGCCAGGCCTGAGTTTTCCTTTCCTCAATCAACTGATTGCAAAGGATTGCCCTATAGCCCAAAGCTATGGGCTGGGAAAGAGAATGTAACATGGCAAGGGTGGTGACCATGGGCATTTGGGCTCCCACCTCATATATCTTAATTGTGCCTTCAGGATCTTCTCAAGCCCTATCTCATATATACTACTTCCATTTTATTATGGAGTGCTGCTGTGCACACCCAACTTTATGGTTTGTTAAGTCAGAAAATACCCGGCTCATGATAGGCAATTCATATCTCATGGCAACTTGATGGCTTATGGTTAGGCATTCATTCTCTTCTAAGGCCCAGTAGCAGGACAAAATCTGTTTCACAAAAGGAGAATAGTTATCTGCACAGGATGGCAGGGCTTTGCTGCAAATTCCTAAGAATGTATATGATGATGCTTTTATAAGGGCCTGCCAAAGACTCCAGACAATATCTCTATCTGCCACTGAAACTTCTAGCATCATTGGATTTGCTGAATATGTGGCGCAAGTAGTAGTGCAGCTTGCACAGCATCCTGGACCTGTTGCAGAGCCTCCTCTTGTTCTGGTCTCCAGTCAAAACTAGCAGCTTTTCTGGTCACACAGTAAATGATCCAGAATAGCACACCCAAATGAGAAATGTGTAGCTTCCAAAATTGAATAGTCCAACTAAGCATTGCACCTCTTTTTTAGTTGTAGGATGGGAAAGATGCAATAGCATATCCTTTACTTTAGAAAGGTTATTTCAACATGCCACACACCACTGGATACCTAGAATTTTTACCGAGGTTGAATGCCCCTGTATTTTTGTTGGATTTATCTCCAATCCTCTCTCACACAAATGCCTTACCAGTATGTCTATAGTCTTTGCTACTTCTTGCTCACTAGGTCCTATCAACATGATAACACCCATACAATGGAACAGTGTGATGTCTTGTAGGAGAGATGATCCTGAGGACAATATTATGACATAGGGCTGGAGAATTGAAGTACCCCTGAGGCAGGACAGTGAAGGTATATTTCTGCCTTTGCCAGATGAAAGCAACTCTTTCTGGTGGTCCTTACTAATGGCAATTGACAAAAAAGCATTTGCCAGATCAGTAGCTGCATTCCAAGTACCAGGGAATATGCTGATTTGGTCAAGCAATGATACTACATCTGGGACTGCAGCTGTGATTGGAGTCACCATCTGGTTTAGTTTATAATAATATACTGTCATCCTCCAAGATCCATCTGTTTTCTGCACAGGCCAAATTGGAGAATTGAATGGGGGATGTGTTGGGAATCACCACCCCTGCATCCTTCAGATCCTTGATGATGGCACTAATCTCTGAAATCCCTCCAGGAATCCAATATTGCTTTTGATTTACTATTTTGCTAGGCAGGGGCAGCTGTAGTGTCTTCCACTTGGCCTTTCCTACCATAATCACCCTCAGTCCACAAGTCAGAGAACTAATGTGTAGATTCTGCCAGTTAGTGAGATGTCTTTTCCAACTGTACCTTCTGTTACTGGGGAAATAATCATAGAATGGGTCTTGGGACACACTGGACTCACTGTGATATGGACTTGAGTTAAACTCCATCAATCACCTGACCTCTATAAGCCCCTACTATTACTGTTAGACCATAGTGATATTTTTGGTCTCTTAGAATTAATGTCACTTTTGAGCCAGTGTCTTATAATCCCGAAATGGCTGATCATTTCCTTTACCTCAATACAAAGTTACTCTGGTAAAAGGCTGCAGGTCTTCTTGGGAAAAGCTGAGAAGATGATTAACAGTATAACATTATGGCAGTTTAACAGGATCCTTCCACAAGGGGACCTGGCTTTCTCATCATTCAAGGTTTCTGGGTCTGTAAATTGTCTCAAGTCTGGGAATTGATTAAGGGACTACTGAGTTGGAGCTTTCTCCTCTTCTGAGTATGTTGAGCACTTTCTCTTTTTTCATGTATCTACTTCTGTGTGTCTTCTGAGAGTAACTTTTATGGTGCCTTGTGTTTGACTCTTTGGGCTTTGTAACTGTGAGATTTTACCCCAAGTACATACCATTTATAAAAGCCAACAGATTTCTGGTAGTTTGCATCAGCATCCTTTTGGCTGACTAATAAAGTATTTTGGTGATGAAGATGGGACCTAAACTATAATAATAATAGTATTGTTTAATAAATTATTTGGCTCAAAATTAGTACTTCCAAAGGTCCAAAAAATAATTCTTTTAGGTACATATTATATTGGCTTTGGTTTGGATATGTAACCCAATTAAGATCATGAATCCCTTCCTGACAAATATGCATGAAAAAAGTCAACAAAATATATAGGTACCTGACTGCTGAGGCAGGAGGGTAAGAGCATTTGAATGTCAGATTGTCAAAAAAAAAAAAGGTGTTCTCTCTCAGTTTATTATATAAAACTCTGCCACATTCTCCAAGGGAGCAGCAGCAGTCCCCTGAGTGGAGAGGCAGTGTCTGGCAAAAGAGGATGGCCTACTGATGGGTTCTTGTTATTGAGGACTAGCCTTATGAGTCTTTGCCCTTGTAATTGAAACTTAACCTTCTGTTATGGGGTGCCTAGGGGTTGCCATCTGAGAGCCTCCTTGTTGCTCAAATGTGTCCTCTCTCTAAGCTAAACTCAGCATATGAATGCATTACCTTCCCCCCAATGTGGGACATGACTCCCGGGGATGAGCCTCCCTGGCAATGAGGGATTAATACCAAGTGCCAACTGGTAACACGATTGGAAAAACCTTGAATAAAAGGGGGAAAAGGTAAAGAGAAATGAGTTCACATGGCTAAGAGACTTCAAAGAGAGTCGGGAGGTCATCCCAGAGGTAATGCCTATGCACACTCAGTAGAATCTCATGGAACACCGAAGTGGATATCACCCCACACAGAGGGGCTCCTGAGGGCTCTGGAGACACCCAGGTCCTATATAAGTGGGGATAGCCCCAGAGATTGATGCCTTATTAGTGGACTCCTCTTTTGAATCTGTGCTCCTGAGAGTGACAGAGTCAGACTCAAATAAGTCCTCCCTGCACATGGTCCATCAGTCCCTTCTATTCAAACCTATATGTGATGCTGGAGTCCTTAGGTGTACTTCCAGAGGCTGGAGCCTCTGGCCTACCTATGTGCCAGCGGTGCCTGCAATCTCGGTGCAGCTGCAACCCCTACCCTATAGCTCAATGGACTCATCCAAGTCACCTGGTGAGAAGACGACTATGGGCAACGGCCATCCCAGGGAATGGAGAGGGCCTGCAGCTGCAGGCAGGATAATCCCATCCTTCATATCCATGGGATATAAACCCTCTCTCACTTGTAAGTGGAGTGGACATCACCATCCCAAACTCCCCAGGATTAGGGGAAGAGCTATGGACTAGAATGGACTTGGTGGTGTTCTGTCGTATATTGTGATTCAAGCAATGGAAGAAATTGTAAGAGTGAGGTGAAGACGGTGGCCACTGGACTTTTTTGGGGCAGGGAGGGGAGGGGCAGTTGAAATACAGGGGCTTTTTTGGGACTTGGGGGTTGTCATGAGTGGCGTTGCGGTGACAGATGTAGGCCATTTTGCATCAGCATATACCATGCAGAACTGTGTGCAAGAGAGGGTGTTCTATGATGTGAAATGCGGTCTATGCTTGGTGGCAAGGCCCCAGGATGTGTATATCCATTGCGGATGATGTGCCACACTGATGAAGGATGTTGGTGTGGGATGTTGTGGGAGGTGTGGGAGGTAGGGAACATGGGAATCCGTGTAATTTCTGAGTAATAATTAGGTAATCTAAGCATCTTTAAAAAATATATATATATATATATATAAAATTTAAAAAAAGAGCAAATATAATTGTTTGCTTCTGAAGCAAACAAATAAAGCATAGGTAATGAAGCTTTTTACAAGGGTGTTCATGTAGCACCCTTCTTGGTAAGTGTACAAGAAGTTTGCTATACTGAGGAAGCAAAACATTTAAATAAAATGAGAATTTTCTCTCCAAAAAAAAAAAAAAGAAAACCAATGTTATCCTATTCTATTGGCAGCAAAACCTGACCTGAACAGATGGGAGGTTATTTCTCATCTTTACTTTCTGTTCTATTATGCAAAGGCAGCTCACTGTTAAAGAATAAAATTCCTTTATAAAAGAAAAAGGGAAAAAAACGTCCTCCTGTAAGCTCTTGGTAGCTTTTGTTGTTGTTTGGTAGCATTTTTCTTTTTTGTTTTGCTTTGTTGTTAAACATTTTAAAATTAATGATTAAAGAACATCTTCAAAATATTACTACTAACCAAAGTATTTTACATTTGGTTTATTTTCCCCCAACCCACCCTATTATTATTATTATTATTATTATATCATTTATACATTTATATATATATATATAAACAAATGTATAGTAAAAACTGTGAACTTATATACCAAACATGTATAACATCATACAGGAGTCCCATACATCAGCCCACTAACACCTTGCACTGTTGTGAGACATTTATTACAAATTGTGAAAGAGTATAATCAAAATCTTACTACTGACTATAGTCTTTATCTTACATTTAATGTACTTTTCTCCCAATCCACCCTATTATTTTTTAAAAATATTTTTATGACAGAAATTGTAACTTACAAAACAATCATGCACATGTACAGAATTCCCATACAATGCCCCTCCATCAACACACCACACTGTGGTGGAACATTTGTTACATATTATGATATGCTATCATCAGACTATTACCAGATCCATAGGGTACATTTAGCATACTTTTTCCATACTCCCCCATTATCAACACAGTATATCTTTGGCATACATGCAAGAATATTACAGTATTACTGTTAACCACAGTCCATAGGTCACTCCAGTTGTATTTATGCCATGCTTCTCCACTTTCCCACCATCCTGCAATAGTGATGTACATCTACTCTACCTCACAAAGGACACTCTTGCATCTGTGCCATGAACCACAATTCTCATGCACCTCTGGAATCACTGTGTTAGTTAGTCCCTGAATTATTCTCTCTCTTTCTTTCAATTGGCATTGACATCCTTAAACTACCCTCTTCAGCCACATTCCCATTTATAAACTAGCTGTTACTCACTATAATGTGTTGCCATCAACTCTGTACATTTCCACAAATTTACAGTAAAGTTAATTAGAACTTCTACATACATTAAACATCAGTAGTCCTCCTCTTATCTCCTTTAAGAATCCACCACCTACCACCAGTTTTGAAGATATTTTCCTACATTTTTATCCAGAAGTTTTATGGTTCTTACATTTATATTTAGATTTTTGATCCATTTTGAGTTAAATTTTGTAAAAGGTGTGAGTAGGGGTCTTCATTCCTTCTTTTGGCTTTTAGGTTTTTTTTTTCTCTTAGTTTCCATGTATTTTATCTCTTACATTTAAGCTTATCATTATTATTTCATTTTCCTGTTAATTGTATTTGGCTATTATATGGGCTTCATCTTCAAGGAAGGTTTACATCACAGAA
Source organism: Cabassous unicinctus (assembly GCA_029593785.1). Classification (NCBI taxonomy): domain Eukaryota; kingdom Metazoa; phylum Chordata; class Mammalia; order Cingulata; family Chlamyphoridae; genus Cabassous; species Cabassous unicinctus. The sequence goes on along the minus strand of JAQZBX010034633.1, from coordinate 7,504 downwards.
GGGTTACAATGGGGGCAGCAGAGGATCATTGGTGGGGGGTGTCTGGGATGGGGGTTTCATGGGAGGAAGTTCATCTGAATATACATGAAAAATATATAAAATTGTTATTTCACCCATTTTGACCTTTAGGTTTTATATGTCACATTTTATTTTCACCACTGTTTTGAGAGCTTTAGTTACTTTTACTGATAATTTTACTGATATAATCTTCATTTCTTGACTCTCTTCCAAGCCTCTCTCCTGTCATTTCTTTTCAGACTATAGCACATCCTTTAGTAGTTCCTGCAAAGCCTTTCTCAGGTACAAACTCTCTCAGTTTCCGTTTATCTGTGAATATTCTAAACTTGCCCTTATTTTTGAAAGACAATTTTGCCAGATATAAGGTTCTTGGCTGAAAGTTTTTCTCTTGCAGTATCTTAAATATATCACACCACTGTCTAATGCTTCCATGGTTTCTGATGAGAAATTGGTACTTAATCTTATTGGATATCCTTTACATGTTATGCATTGCTTTTCTCTTTCTGCTCTCAGCCTCCATGGCATGGAGTGCTCCACGTGTGAATCTTCTCTGCAGATGGGCAGTCTCCTCCTTCCATTCTTTCAAGGATGTTGCAGGATGCTCTTCTGGTCTCCTGGAGGCCCCAAACAGGTGTTTCAGATAGCTCTGGGTGATTACTAACTGCCCTGTAGCACGAGTTGACACTAGGAACACCTCACTCTGCTGGCATCTTGCTGACTGTCCAGATTTTTCTTTTAATCATTTTAATGTATATCCATTTTCTTTAGGCTTGCAGTTATCAGAAGTAAGCTCTCACTGATATCTTTCATTCATATATAAATAATTTGGCTTTTACCTCTGAGTTCTTTTGAAATTTACTTTCTTTTATTTTAGAATTATTTTATTTTATATTTCCCTAATACTCTAAAGCTTCAGCTTCAACAAATAGCAGGTCAGACTTCTGGTATAACAACTTATACTCAGGCTGTAAACCTTTCCAGGAAGGCATAATTTATCAAACATCACAGTTCCAGGATGTTTGTACCCCAGAATCTTAAATCACTCACAGAACCGTATCTCCTTAGTTCTTAATTGGAATAAAATCTAGACACATATAACTATCAAATTGTTCATTCCATCTCTTTCCTTCCCTCCTGTACCTCAAAGGGTTTTTTACTAAGAGATGACTGAGTATTGCCCTTTCCAAGAAACCTGTATGCCAGCAGCTCTGTTCCTTGGCTCAGAACATAAGGGATTTCTTATAATAACAACAGACAGTTTAATAACCATTTCTGAGATATCTGTTCTCAGCCAGAGATAATCTGAATTTGTTTTACTCTATAACTGACCTGGATTTTTTTTTCCATCAATACTTTCTATTTGAAGAAGCCAAGTCCTAATTTTAAAACTTCTTACAATTTCCATTATTACTTGGGAAGAAAGTTGGATTGATTTGTGGTAGGAGATTCTGAGGAGGACAGATATTTTCTCTTGAAATCATTATGGGGAAAACATGTAAATGTTCCTTCTTATTCTGATAATGAAATCATTTGTAGGCCAATACCAGAAACCTTCTGGTCCTGACATATCATATTGTTTTAAGTAGATTCATAATTTGTATCCTCTTTAATTTCTATTTCTTTTCCCTGAGCTTGGGTTCACAATTTGGCAGAAATAACTTATGAAGAGGTAGGTAGAGGGAATGAAGAGGAAACAGTGTTTGTCTAGCAACACCTGTGAAAACATGTGACATCTGTCATTTTAATCTGTTAACATTTATCTTTCTCCGTGAATGTGAACAAATAATAGATATGATCATTTCCTTTTTAGCTTTATCTGCTAAATATAATATGACCACTTTCTCCTATTTTATTCACCCCCATATTATTATCATTATTCATAAAAATGAGTAATAATCCTTATAAAGATATGTCATACAAGAAATCCCTCAAAGTGGGGTATTTAGATTTAGAAGAGAAAGGCTCAATTGAATAAATTTTATTCATACAGTCATTAGGAAAAATGAGCAAAATTTCCAGCACCATTAACCACTGTCTTTTCTCCCTGGACCTGATGTATTTAAATAATTGTTCTCTATCAGCTGTTTAATTGATTCTAACAACTTGGCTCTTAGGGAATCCTGACATCTAACACAGGTAGAGACTGGCCCTGCATAAAAGTTTTGGTCCAGTTCTTGTCCTCTTGTCTTATGATAGTCTGGTGGACCATTGCTTCATCAGATGCTTGTGACAGGGATTGCAGACTCACCCCATACTTGAAGGAAATGGCAGTTCATTTGTTGAACAAGCATTATAGAAGTTTCCTCTGCAGTTCTTACACATATTCTTGGTTACGTTATCATCTTGGCAGAACTGACATACGTGGGGCTTTTCAGAGACCCATGGCTGATTCTGTTCAATCACAGGGTGAGATCACAGCCTGTGGCTTTCTTCAAAGGGTGTTTTTAGTTTAACATTATCTTTTCAAATTTTCTGCTTCTCAACCATTTTGAGTTCAGGCTTCTGTGGCCCTTTCCTGAGATGCTCCTCACATTATTTTGTAACCTTTCTCTTTCCCTTTTAGTTCTATCTCAAGCTGGTGTGGCTGCCTGGTTAGCTACTCTACTTCCAGTTTCAGACTGTTGATCTTGTCACCAAAGTCCTGTTTGAAAAACCATTTGTCCAACTCAGCAGACTGGCAGCCCTGCTTAGCCTGGCATATTCTTTGCTTAAGTTGTTTAATGACAGCAGCCATCGATTAGTTTTCTCTTCCAAGTTTTAGCTGAGTTCACTTTTCTGTTTTATTCCTAAGCCTGAACTCTGCAGCTTAAAGGCAAGTTCATGCTTGAGTGCCCTGAGTTCATTCAGCTGCTGCCGTAGAAACACCAGGGCATCTTGACTCTCACAGACATCCTTTTCCAGCATCTTCATAGCCAATTCCATTTCCTGTCTCCTGACAAGAACCCAGGTGCAGGCAGCCCCAGGGAGAAAAATCTGTAACTCCAACCTGAAAATCCAAGTCTTCTCCTTTCATACAAAAATTGGCATCAATGACATTAAGACCCACCAACAAACCAACAATTATAGCTCTTTCTACCATCATAAGGGCCTTAGGCTCATAGAATTCGCTGAGAAGATCCTCTTTATTGATCAAAACTTTCAGAGAACCTGAGAGTTTCCTTTTGCATTAATGCCAAAAAAGCCAGGCTCTTCCTCTGCCTACTGGTGTCTTAAGTCCTGGGGACCTTTAACACTTGCTGTTATCTCTGCAGCTTCTTGAACAAGTTTTTCTACCAATTCTAGAGGCCTACAGAAGGATTTATTTTGTCCAAGAAAAGGTTTCTTGACTTTCAAGCCGTGTTTCAGGCAGTGATCTATCACTATGAAGAATTGCTGGAGGGTGCATAGTCAGAGTCCTGAGTCCTCCCCAGATTTACAGCTAATTCAGTCAAGACTTGATACTCAGCCTGGCCATGTCCATCAGGTTCATGCGTTCATTAGCCATTAGATAATTAGGATGGTGCTTGCCACCGCCGCAACTCAGGCAGATCAGCAGCAGGAAGGGCCGCGGGGAACCCGGCTAGTGCGGGCTCTTCCAGACGCGCTGTTGCTGCTGCAGTGGCAGGCATGTTGCGAATCCAGCACCTCCATCGCCGGGATACTGCAGGAAAAAGGGGAGGGCTACAGGCGAACCTGGCTCTGACCTTGCGGTAGGGAAGGTGAACAGCGGTCTCACTTCGCCCTCTGGGTCCGCGCCGCAAGCTGGAGCGCGGCTCGGCTTTCCAGACCGCCATTCCCCGCCCTTTCCCGGCTCAGCGTTGCAACTTTCCGCGCCAGCGGTGGGCGACTGTGGAATCTCAGCCATGCTTGGTCCTACCTTCGCTTCTGTCTCTCGACCCGGCCAGGGTGAGGGAGCAAAGGATCAGGGCGAGAAGCCCCTGCCCTGTCCCGTTAGGGATGCCACCTTTCTCCTCCGCGGCTGACAGTGCCTGAGTTCAGCCGCTTGTCCAGAGCCCATATCGCCGGGGTCCCGAAGTTTGCTTTCCTGTAACAATTTTCAGCAATATATTTATCATGCATTTTGCTGTTTTGTGGTATGTGTGTGAATGCATCTGTTTTTATCTTGCAGCAAGATGTATTTGAGTTAGGGGTATCATTTTGTAAGATTTCATCAAAATTAGGAAATCAAGGCTTTTATTTTAAAGTATCTGATATGCTTTAGTTAAAAATTATCATTTAAATCTTGTGTTTCATCTCAGAATATTTTAACTTCTTTTTCTCTCTCTCTTTACCCTGTGTTTTGTTGAATACTTGAACATAATTTAAATAGATATTTAGATGTCCATATTTGTTAATTCCATCATTACTGTTTTCCCTGGTAAAGAGTCTATTGACTGTTTTTCTTCTATTTTGTTTCAAAATGTTTTGCTTTTTGAAATCTCCAGTCATTTGGAACTGAACACTATGCAATTTGAAAAGTATGCTGTTGAGATTTAGAATTTTGTTTTCTTTCTTTGAAGAGTGTTGTACTACATTATATCTTAATGATATTTAGTCTTCAAATCCATTAACATGGAATGTCCTTTGATTTAAGTCTTTTTGGTTTCTTTAAGCAATATTTTGTAGTTTTCTTAATAAAGATCCTTTATGTCCTTGGTTACTTTATTCCAAAATATTTGATTATTTTAGTTGCTATTTTAAATGGAATTTTTTCAGACTTTTTTTCTCAGCTTGTACTTCAGTGGTTATAGAAACACTATTGATTTTTGCATATAAATCTTGTATCTTGCCACATTGCTGAAACTTTCTATTAGTTCTAGTAACTTTGTTATGGATTTTCAGGAGAGTCTAGATATAGAATTGTATCATCAGTGAATAGTTAAAGTTTTATGTCTTCCTTTCCTATTTGGGTGCCTTTTATTTCTATGTCTAGCCTAATTGCTCTAGTAGAAACTCTAACACAATACTGAATAGCAGTGCCGACAGTGGGCATCTTTGTCTTGTTCCTTTTTTTTTTTTTTTTAAAGATTTATTTTAGTTTATTTATCCCCGCCCCGCCCCCTTGCTGCTTGTGCTGCTGTGTCCATTCGCTGCATGTCTTCTCTGTGTCTGCTTATCTCCCCCTTGCTGTGAGGTCTTCCCACATCAGCCCACGGCCCCGCGCGAGCCGGCCTGCCTTGTTCTTGATCTCAGTGGGAAACCTTTCAGTCTTTCACCATTGATTACAATGTTAGCTGTAGTTTCTCCATATATGTGTTTTACCATATTGAGAAAGTTTCCTCCTATTTCTATCTTTTGGAGTGTTTTTTATGAAGAAAATGTGCTGTATGTTGTCAAATGCCTTTTCTGCATCAATCGAGAGGATCATGTGATTTTTATTCTTCAATATGTTAATGTGGTTTATTTCATTAATTGACTTTCTTGTGTTGAACATCCCTTGCAACATAGGATCAAACCCACTTGATCGTGGTGTATAATTCTTCTAATGTGCTTTTGGATTCTGCTTACATGTATTTTGTTGAGGAACTTGCATGTATAGTCATTAGAGTTATTGATCTGTAATTTTCTATTTTCATAGTATCTTTATATGGTTTTGTTATGAGAGTGATTTTGGCTTTATAGAATCAGTTTGGTAACATTCTACCCTGTTCAATTTTTTTGGAAGGGTTAGCAGGATTGGTATTAAATTGTCTTTTTATGATTGGTAGAGTTCACCTGTGAAGCCATCTGACCATAGGCTTTCATGTTTGAGAGGTTTTTGATGAATGTTTCAATCTCTTCACTTGTGATTGGTTTTTGAGGTCTTCTCTTTCTTCTAAGGTCAGTGTAGGATGCTCATGTATTTTTAGGAATTTGTCCAGTACATCTACATTGTCTATTTTTTTTATCATACAGTTGTTCATTGTATACTCTTATAATCTCTTTTATTCTGCAGCATCAGTGGTAATGTCCCCCATCTCATTTTTCATTTTATTTCCATCTTCTCTTTTTTTTTGTTGTTAGTCTAGCTAAGGGTTTGTTGACTTTGTTGGTCTTTTCAAAGATAATCTTTTGGTTTTGTTGATTTTTTCTATTGTTTACTTTGTTCTCAATTTCATTTATTTCTGATTTGATCTTTACTATGTCTTTCCTTAGGCCTGGTTTGGGATTAATTTGCTGTTCTTTCTCAACTACCTCCAGGTGTGCAGTTACATCTTCAATTTTCATTCTTTCTTCTTTTTTAATGTAAGCATTGAGCACTATAAATGTATTTCTCAGCACTGCCTTTGTTGTTTCCCATAGGTTTTGAAATATTGTGTTCTCATTTTCATTTGTCTCATGATATTTGCTGAATTCTTTTTGCAATTTCTTCTTTAACCCACTGATTTAAACTGTGTTGTTGAATCTTCATGTATTTATGGATTTTACCTTTTTCTTCCATTATTGATTTCCAGCTCCATTCTGTTATGATCAGAGAAAGTGTTTTGTATAATTTCTTTTTTTTTTATTTTAATTTTCTGAGCCCTGATGAAGTATCATGAGCATTTGCAAAAAAGTGTATATCCTGTACTTCTGGGGTGCAATGCTCTATAGATGTCTTTTAGGTCTAGTTCATTTATTGTATTATTCAAGTTTTCTATTTATTTATTCTCTGTCCAGATGTTCTTTCCAATACTGAGAGTGGTGCATTGAAGTCTCCAAATATTTTTGAAGAGACATCTATTTATCCCTTCATTTTTTTCCTTTAATTTTTTCTTTTTTCATCAGTATGTGCCTCAGGTAACTTGGGAAACTCATGTTAAGTGCATAAATATTTAATATAGTATTTCTTCTTAATCAGTTGCCCCTTTTATTAATATGTAATGACCTTCCTCATTTCTTATAATACTTTTGCACTGAAAATCTATTTTGTCCAGCATTAGTATTCTACTTTAGCTCTTTTTTTGGTTGATATTTGCATGGAATATCTTTTTCCAACCTTTCACTATTAACTTCATTGTATCCTTATGTCTGAGATGGGTCTCTTATAGACAACATATAGATTGCTCATCTTTTTAAATTTGTTCTGTCATTCAATTTCTTTTGATTGGAGGTTCCAAGCCATTAACATTCAATATAATTATTGAAAAGGCATTACTACTTCATCTATTTTGACTTTAGGCTTTCTTTCACCCTACCATACTACTGTCTATCTTTTTACCCTTTAATTTGCCATTTTTAATAATCTTCATTTCTATACTCTTCTCCAAGTCTCTCACCTTTGTTATTTTTCCTTTCAAGCTGCAACACTCCCTTTTAGTGTCTCTTAAAATTCTTGTCTTTTGCTTACATACTCTATCAGTTTTTGTTTATCTTGAAGACTTTGAATCCACCCTTATTTTGGAAGGACAGTTTTGCTGGATAGAGAATTCTTGATCATTTATTTATTTCTCAGGATTTTTTGATATGGTGTTTCCAAAGTTTTCTTAGACATAACCCAGAAATCATTAACCATAAATTCAAGAAGCAAAAAATGATTAAATGGACT
>JAQZBX010034632.1:0-24916 GCA_029593785.1 Cabassous unicinctus | reverse complement strand
TTTAAAGTCTGTTTTGTCTGATATTAGTATAGCTACTCTTGCTCTTTTCTGGTTACTATTCGTGTGGAATATATTTTTCCAACCTTTCACTTTCAGCCGGTTTGTATCCCTGGGTCTAAGGTGAGTTTCTTGTAAGCAGCATATGGATGGCTCATGTTTTTTTATCCAATCTATCAGCCTGTATCTTTTGATTGGGGAGTTTAATCCATTCACATTCAATGATATTAATGTCAATGCACTATTTACTTCCTCCATTTTATTCTCTGGTTTTCATATGTCATCTTATTTTTGTCTCTCTTTTTACTCTTTTGGTTATCCTTTCTGCTATTCTTTCTTCTATACTCTCCTCCAAGCCTCTCTCTCCTGTCTTTTTCTTTCAGACTCTAAGGCTTCCTTTAATATTTCCTGCAAAGGTGGATTCTTTTGTGCAAACTCTCTTAGTTTCTGTTTGTGAATATTTTATACTCACCTTTTTGAAGGACAGTTTTGCTGGATAAAGAATTCTCGGCTGGCAGTTTTTCTCTTTCAGTTTTCTAATTGTATCACACCACTGTCTTCTCACCTCCATGGTTTCTGAAGAGATATCTGCACTAAGTCTTACTGGATGTTCCTTGTATGTGACCATTTGCTTCTCTCTTGCTGCTCTGAAAATTTTCTCTTTATCTTTGACATTTGACATTCTGAGTATTATGTGTCTTGGCGTAGGTCTATTTGGATTTATTCTGATTGGGGTATGGTGTTCCTTTTGGACACGTAAGTTCATTTCTTTCATGAGAGTTGGGAAATTTTCAGCTATTATTTCCTCAAATACTGTTTCTGCCCCTTTTCCCTTCTCTTCTCCTTCTGGAACTCCCATGACACGTATGTTGTTACATTTTGTGTTGTCATTCAACTCTCTGAGCCCCTGCTCAATTTTTTCCATTCTTTTCTCTTTGTGTTCTTTTCTCTCTTCAATTTTAGCTGCTCTGTCTTTGGTATCACTTTTTCTTTCTTCTATCATTTCGAGTCTGTTGTTGTATGCCTCAAATGTGTTTTTTACTTCAACTATTGTGTCTTTCATTCCCATGAGCTCTGTTACTTTCTGTTCAGGATTTCAAATTCTTCTTTGCATTCTCTCAACGTCTTCTTGATGTCATTTATCGCTTTAACTATATTGTCTTTCATCTCATTAATTTGATTTTGGAAATTTGTGCTCATCTCGCTAATTAGTTCTCTCAAATTCTGCATCTCTTCTGGGACTTAGATGTATTCCTTTTCTTGGGCCATGTCTTCTATTTTCTTAGTATGGCTCATAATTTTTTGCTGGTGTTTAAGCATCTGGTTAGGATGTAGTTTACTCAGATGCTCAATCTCTTTCTCTTTTATAGGGATTTAGAGGCAGGAGGCTGTGAGTTACTACAGCTCTTTGGTTTTTGGATCTACCTGGATTGTTAGGGTTGTCCTGCTGGTTGCTCAAAACTGGGCACTGGACCCAGTAATTGGTTGTAGAGTCACTTCCTAGGGCCTTGGGCAGGGAGGCTATAGAGGCCAGGAAAAGCCTCTCCTACTTAATTTTAATTTTCTTATGTGCACTTCCTTGGTCTGCCAGGAGATGGCGCTCTTTGGCAGCTCTCAATTCAATGCCTGGTCAGAGTGTATTTGTGGCAACACAGACCAGATCAATGTGATAGCGCTTCCTGTCTGGAGGCTAAGAGCCTTGTAATTCAAACTTTCTGAGACATTTCTCCAGTTTTCTCTGGCAGCCCCCTCCCTTTTCCCAGCTAGGGAATATTTCCACTCCCCTCTGAGTCCAACAATCAGTTCCTGTTAGTAGAGGAGGAGATTGGGAGGTTTGTGTATCTTTATCCCCTTGCAGGTTCCAAGGGAAACAATGGCGCAGCCCCACCCGGCCTGGAAGGGCTCTTGTGACACAACAGACCAAACCTGGGAGTGAAAAGCCGAGTCAGCCCCAGGCTCTCTTTCCCCTCTCCTGTGGAGTCCTCAACAATTAGTCCAGGCTAGAAGAGAGGGAGATTGTGAGGGGTCGAGGGTCGGATTTCTCCAGTCCTTCACCGGCTCCCAGGGCAAACTACCATGTGGTCCCACCTGGCCTGGAAGGGCCCGTGGGGTACCACAGCCCAAATCTGTGGGTCAGAACCTGAGTCCGCCTTAGGCTGTGTCCTTCTCTCTCCCCTTTCCTGGGGTGGTAGATCCCTGGAGCCCCCTTTGTCTGTAGTCGCAGGCCCAGAGGCCAGAGAATTCTAAAGAGTCTTTAGTGTGGGTGAGGGTGCCAGCAGCAGCTGCTGGTTCCAACTCATGGTTCTGTCGTCAGGATTTCCCTCTTTTGTCCCTCTCTCCTCTGGGTAGTGTCTAGCCTTCACCTGCTGTCCTAAACCCTAGAAGATCTTTTTTGGGGCTGTTTCAGCCTGTCCTCTAGTTATTTTTCTGGAGAAGAGATTCCTGTGTCTTACTAGTCCACCATCTTCCCGGATGTCCCCAAGCCTGCTACATTTAACCACTTTAAAATATTAAGACTAGTTCTTTGCCTTCACAAATACTTTTCACCTACAAATATCAAGACACTTTCCAAGAAATATCTCTTTTGTACATGTGAAAAACATAGCCCCCTCATAATTGAATGTATTTCCACTTCTAGGGTCAGTTTTATTGTTCTAAGAATACTAAAGAATATAAGCGTCATTTTAAACCCTTGCTTTAGTATTGGTTGAAGCAATTTATTTAATTTTAGACACACAGATGTGTGTGCATTTACCACTGAAAGGAAATACTTTAAACTTTGAAATAGGCAAAAGAGATTACTGGATATCTTTTCATTGGAATGTTAGCCTCTGGCGATTATCAGACCCTATAGGACTATGCACCTTTGTCATTGATTAGGTTACTTTACAGCTCTGTAAAGATTAAAGTTAATTTGTTGAAAATTGAAAGCAAATAATTCTTGTCTGTAGACCTACAAATAAATTCAGTGCAATGGAGGACAACCCTCCCTCTACCCCCACCTCCCAAAAAGCAGGCTTTGCATTTGTTTGCAAATTTATTTCAATATTCTTGACTTAGAAATGTGTCTGTTCTTTGGAGTTTCCTTCAACTCAATTGTAACATCTTACCCATTTCCTCATTTAACCAATGAGCTGAATAAAAATTTTGACACATGTTCATTTCATATGACTATATATTTTTTAAGATTAAACCCTTAACATTTTGGAGCTCCAACCATGATTTCCAGTGGATTCACCTGGCAGAGTTGGATAAACTTTATAACCAGAAGTGGTGTACCTCACAGGCAGCTTAAACCGAAGCACATCTTTTCTTGGCTCTCAGAGATGACTCCAAAGTGACAATAGAACTTTGTTGATTCTGTTTTTAATTTTAATTTTACTCTATAACTTTTGTTTTTGGTTTTGGCTCATTTATGGTCAATAATTTATTGCCTGTTGGTAGCTGGTTGGGAATTAGGTTTTCTAGTCCAACCATTTGGTGATCTCTATAAATAGATTAATGGCTTATAGCGATCTATTCTCTGTTGGATGAGAGACAATAGAGAATCTGGTTAGTTAATCTTTTGTTTGTCCATTTGTCTATTTTTGACTTCAAATTCAATTAGGGATTTCATGTCCAAAAGGAAGTATAACAGTTCTTTGATATCTTGATAGGTAAATTTTTGGATTTCTATGTTTATTCTTGATCTGTGGCTAATACTATAGAAGTGAGGCTTTATGTTCTCTCTGTATCTGTATGTTTATGTGTCTTTAATTTAGAAAGGCCGTTACCTTTTATTGTGAGTGTGTAATGTTTTCCTGGCTTAATTTGTATTTGTATTAACAAATTAAATTGTAAAGTCTCTTAAATTAAAGGAACACTTTTCTGATTGGTTTATAGAGATAAATATGTTTATTTATTGTATATATAAATTGAATATTCCTAAAATTCCCAGAGAATAGGAAATTGAACTTCTAATACTTTAAATGTGTCCCCCCCACCCCCTCAAATTCAGAAACTCTTATTGAGTCTCCTTACTTTTCATGGCAATATAGTTATTTGCGTAGGTTCAGTAAGGCTCTGGTCTCCCTTTTATCACAGTATAATTACAAAAATTGGTTATGCAACCAAGGCCTTTTCTGGAATATCATATTTGAGAATGATGCTTTTTTAATCAGGTTTGACAAGTTACTTTTAAAGAACTAAGGTCGACTTTCTAGAGCCAATGTTTACAAAGCCCTCTCAGGAAAACTGGCCTGGTAATCTTTCTTACTTCCTTAAGAATAGGAATTCTGTAAGAAAGATTACTTCTTAGCAGGCCCAAGAACCTTAAGATATTTGGGGCACCTCGAGAAGAGAGGAATTCACCCAAATTTATAGGTACTACAGGTGAAATCTGGTAGAGAAAGTTTCTTGAGCTTGATTTCCTAGCTTCAGGATAGTAATAGAAGCTTGTAAAAGTTCAGTCTGAGATTTTTTATAAAAACTTCCAGTAAAACAAACTTAAAATTCTTGATGCATCTATATAAATAATCAAGGCAAACCTAATGAGACTAGTCTTATTTTGTGATTAAAAATAAAATCTTTTTGATCAAAAGGAGGGAAGACTACAGGAGAAAAAAATAAGACTTTGGAATAAGCAAAAGAGATTGCAGGATATCCTTTCAAGGGAATGCTGGAGTCTCCAGTGATTATCTGAACCTAAGGAATTCCATGCCTGTCTTTAAGTAGGCTATTTTATAACTCTATAGCGATTAGGGTTAATAATAATTCTTATCTATAAATATGCAAATAAATTCTGTCTGATTATGGGACAACTCTCCTTTCCATGGAAAAGCCAATTTTGCATCTATTTACTAATTTGTTTCAATATTCCTGATCTAAAACGTGCTTGTTCTTTGGATTCTCCTCTGAACTGGTTGTAACATCTTGCAAATTCCTGCATTTAATTGACGAGTTAAATAAAATATTTGACATGTGTTTATTTTATTTGTATGAGTCATGATTTTACCTGTTTTTGAAAATTATACTTTAACACATTATCTCATTACCTTCTTATAACAATACATCAGCTTGGCATATTTGGAAATGGAAACTCATTCATTCTGTCACTCATTCAACAAATGTTTGTGCCTTTTAAATGCCAGGAACTGTTTTGGGCCTGGATGTGCAGTGGTGAACCAAAGAGACCCCATGGGCAGTCTAGTGGTGGAGAAGACATTAAATAAATGCACAATATGGACCTACAAATTGTGATAAACTATGAAGGGAAAAAGAGGTGCTGGAAGAAGTAACTTTTTTTTTTTAAAAGCTTTAATGAAATGTAACTGACCTACACATTTGTTATGTTTTGTTTTGTTTTATTTTGAGGTACCAGGGCCAGGGATTGAACCCAGGACCTCATATGTGGGAAGCCAACGCTCAACCACTGAGCCACATCAGCAACCCTGGGTTGTTTGTTTGTTTCATTTGTTTGCTTGTTTGTTTTTTTAGGAGGCACCGGGTCCGAATTCGGGACCTCCCATGCGGGCACTCAACGGGTTGAGCCACATCTGCTCCCCAGAAGTAACTTTTATAGGCAGAAGATAAAAGAACTTGTGAAGGCCTCATGTGAGACCATAGTTGACCTGATCAAGAAGGCCCTTGTGGCTGAAGCATAGAGTCAGGAAGGGAGTGCTGTGAGATGAGAATGGAGATGAAGGTGAATGCCAGGTCTGACATGCCTGTTTTGGAGTTAAGAGTTTATTTTATGCTCAGGGAGCAACTTGCCTGAGGTCACATAGAACCTGGATTTAAAATTTGGTCTGTATACTGTGAAACTTGTGTTATTCAGCATTTAGGGGAAAAAACAGCTTTCTTTTTTGGATTTAGCAAAATAATTCAAGAAAAAGTAGGGAAGGTATATTCTGAATTTTCTAAAATGACTCTCTTTTCTGGTTGTTGTTAATCTTTCACCTTATCCTAGATTATCATATACTTCCGGCGAGGCTTAAATGATATTTAAGGGGATTGAGCACACCTAAAAAATTCTAGGAAAGAAAATTCTAAAAGCTGTCTCTATAGCTCTGTGGTTCATGCCTTCCTGACACTCATATTACCTTGCACAGTACCAGACATATAGCAGACATAAATATATGTTAATTGATTGGTTGATTAATTACAAATATTATGGTAAGCCATGTGTTCTCTTACAAATAATTTAAGGATGAAAATCTGATTTTTTTGTGGACCAAGTTGCCATGATCCTAGATTTACCTTTGTTTTGTAATGATTTTTTTTATTGTGTCTACTGCTAAAGCAAGGATTGATTGATTATTGATTAATTCATGATTCATTCATTCTTCCTAAATTGATCCAGGAAGAATGTAAGATGACACTAAAGCAAGAAATAGAAGCTCTGCTGGTGTTATTCAGTATTCCCAGAAGGTAAATATTATGCAGATCAACAAAACTAGCAAAAAGTTGAACACAATTATTTTGCTACTTATATTTTGTGTATATGTGTGTATTGATACAAAGCATATGTTACAAAGATTTCTGAACAATGGTGGGAAATTAATACTTACAGTTATAGGGTGCTTAACAAATTAAGAGACTCCTGGGTTCTGTTGAGTTTTGGTATACTTTCACCACCAGGACAGCAGACACTCAGAGGATACAGTAGTTAGAAGATGGAGGACTTTGAATCTCCAAGTACCAGAATCCCCTTGGGACCCAACCCTTCATCCAAAATACTCCTGATATAGATGGGTAGTGAAATAGGAATAAAGAACCTCTCACTTGGTTAAATTTGAGATAGGAAAGGGAATCCACTTAGGCATTCTATAAGATTTCCAGTCAATTAAATTACATAGCAGGGAGAAATAGAGAAGGTTACACTTGTGACACTCAGTCCTTAGTCATCCTTTCTTACTCTTTCATTTGCTTATTCATTCAACCAACATTTAGTATCTTATGAAATGTTAGACATGGTTCTAGGCACTGGGGATATTGAGATAAATGTGATAATTTTGTTAAAAACCTAGAAATGAACTGCTTTCACAAAGACTGGAATTTAGATTAAACCACTCAGTTTAAATGTTCATTACATTAATTTGGACTTCATATTTCTGCATAATAATACATTGAAATAAATTTTTTAAATGCTACCAGAAGAGCATCAGAAACTACCTGCTCAGAAGCTTGATACCTTCTAATGTCATATATACACATAATAATTCTAATACCTAATATAAAACCAACATCTAAATCAATACTGAATTCATAGAATGATGGATTTTAGAGGTGGAAGGGAATCTAGAGATGTCTAGTCCAACCTGGATTTTAGAGAAAGAAACTCAGGCAAGAGTCATGATTTGACTTGTCTGAGGTCACTTTGGAGGATTAGTGGTTGAGTTAGAATTTGAACTCAGGCCCTGAATCCCACCTTAATGCTCTTTCCCTTACATTCCTAAACACATAAAATAGCAATTGAATCACTTACCTTTACTGGCATCTGATTGTAAGACTGGTAGTGGGGTGAAATAGGGATCCATGCGGTGAGAAGGTGGTAGAACAGTGAGGTTAGAAATAGTAGACCCTTTTATTACCTTCTGAACT
Source organism: Cabassous unicinctus (assembly GCA_029593785.1). Taxonomy (NCBI): domain Eukaryota; kingdom Metazoa; phylum Chordata; class Mammalia; order Cingulata; family Chlamyphoridae; genus Cabassous; species Cabassous unicinctus. Next base: position 17,338 of record JAQZBX010034632.1, on the reverse strand, counting down.
GTCACCTAGATGATCAAAAATTTATTTTCAGCAGATATTTTTGCTTTCACAATAAACACAGTTTTCTTCTTGTAAACAATAAATAAGATTATGAATAGTTTCATTAAATTTTAATAAAGTAGCAATATCAGCTTCATGTTCATGGGTACCCTGTGCTGTTGTCTACTGCCATGAGTTTGTGTAATTTAAAATAGTTAATTAAATCCAATTAACATGTTGTGATTGCAAAGTCAGTATAGTAGTTAATAAAGGAACTATTAAGATTTTGTTCAATTTTAATGACTATAATATAAAAGTGCTAAATCTTGACAAAGGAGGTTTTGAATACAGCAAAGTTTTGTACAGACAAATTTTCTAGGAAATGAATACTAGAGTTTTGAGATAAAAAAAAAAAAACCAGGAGAATTTAAATATAAATATATCAGCAGATGAATTCTGAGCAGACCCTTTTGCAGATCTCAGAAATGGTTAAAAACATGGTATCTAGATCAGTTACAGTAGATGATTACTTTTACTGAAGTCATAAAATGCTTTTATTATAGTTATGAAATATGAATTGTTTCTATTAAATGGTTTCTAGATTTTAAAGATTATACATATTACATATAAATCACATTTAATTGTATAGCTCAAGTTCACTATTTTTACCTTTATTATAGGAGGTTATGAATTACCTGGCCTTTCTCAGCAGGGAAGATGCTACTGTTTGGTATTTATAGACTGACTTAAATTTTCAAGTCATTTTCCAAACATTAATTAATTTACATAATTTCCAAGGGAATTAGGTAACAATTTGCTATTTAACTAATAAAGAACCCAAGTCAGAAAGAAAGGTTAGTAGATTTGATTCAGGCCACAAAATATAGTAAATATACATAGAATTTTCAATTTTAAGATTAATCTGATTTTACATTAGTGAAATTTGCCACTGGACTCAATTGTACCATACCTAATTGCTCATTAAGGTCATGGTGATCTTAACAAAAAAGAAGGGAAAAGTTTCAAGATTGGGGGGTTGAAAGTCACTTTATAAAATGAATATGTATTAGCTGAGAAATAGCTATGTGAACAAAGAATCAGGGACCCCACTGCCAGCATGTAGTTAATGGAAACTGTAATACAACCACCACTCCACCCCGTGCACACTGAACCCTTTGATATTGGTTATGACAGTTTAAAATAACTACAAATAGTATTTTAATAGGAAAGAGTAAACCTAAGTATAATTTGTTACCTTCCAGGTGAGTCAAAAGGGAAAGACAGAAGTCTACCTGTTTTGCCTTAATATGAGTGAGGGACTCATATGCAGATGGTTTTATTATGAAACTCAGGTCTTGCTAATCCACTTTGGTCTCTTTTCCTCATCCTCTGCTTTCCTTTCCCCTACCTCACCTCCAGACACTGAGTAGCTTCCAGGATTTTCTCCAAATCAGGGAAGCTGCGGCAATCACTCCAATGTACTGTACTCTAGAGATAGCATATACATAGCTGAGGACATTCCATATCAATATTGCTAGAATCTCCACTTGCCTGCTTGATATCAGGGTCAATGAGGTAAAGGTAAGTCAGAAGAGGTAAGAAAGAGTCAACTTAAATATTGTGAAGATATAAATATAGGTTCAGCAGTTTCAGGGCATACAGCATAATTTATCTGGATTTCCTGAAAGCCTTTGACAAAGTATACCTGACAACCTATTCTTGGAAGCTAAAGTAGCAAGAACCTACATAAAATATAAAGTATGGCACAAAGGAGAAGCCAGAGGCAGATAATACTTGGATTCTGTCAGGTAATTAGCATATTCATAATGCTGGTTTTTAAAATTTGCATTAATCTCAGTAATGTAAAAGTCATACCCAAGTCATATGCTGCAAAGGCAGTGATTATGTGTGTGTGTGTGTGTGTATGTGTGTAGGGGCAAAAAAGGAAGGGTTAAATAGGGAGGTGAGATCCTCAAGATCTTATAGAAATAAATTCCACAGTGTCAACATCAGCCCAATCTGCTGTCTTGTTCCCAGGTAAAGATAGGCATTTCTGCATGCATTTGGCTGGAAGGAGAGGGACTATAACAACCTTCAGCATTTACTGAGCACTTACTATATATAATACTAACTTTAATACAATGAGCATTAAGTTTCATGAGCAATGAAAAAGCTAAGGGCTATGAGAGTATAGAAGAGGGAATAATGAACTCTGCTGGTACTGCAGAAGCTTTACAGTAGGGCAGTGGCTCTCAGTCCTGCCTGTAACATTAGAACCACTCAGGGAGCTTTATAAAAATACTGCTGCCTGGGTTGTAACCCTGGGCAATTAAACCTGAATAGCTGAGCTGGGGCCTGGGCCTCGGTATTTTTATAATGCTTCGCAGGGTATTCTAATGTGTAGCCTACATTGAGATGTACTGCAGTAGATGTAAAACTTCCTTAGAGTTATAAAGGAAGCATTGAATTATATCAGGTGGAGAAAAGGAAGCAATTACAGGTAGAAAGAATGGTGGCAACAAAGCAAATGCTTGTAGATTTCACCCAAAGTTAGTAGCCCTAGAGAGGGTGGAGTAGGGTAGGTTAGGGGATGAGACTAGGAAGGAAGGTTGGAATTAATGCAAATTAAATAAACCAGCTTTCTGAATGTGCTATTGCCTAACAGAATTCTATTATCATCTGCTTCTGGTTTCTCCTTTATTTCATGCTTTATATTATATTTTGCATTGGAACTATGCTTTGGTGTTTGTATAATATAGTATCAAATATGATGTAATAGAATAATATAAATAGAACAACATTCTTTATAACTATTCCCAAAACTAAATTCTAATTCAGAACTTTATTATTTTATGCCTAAACCTTCTACAATAGCTTAAAATTTGGGGGGAATTTTTAAAATATAGAAAATCTGAAAGAAGAAAACAGCAATCATATTCCCATTATCCAGAATTAGCCACTATTAAGATATCGGTATATTTGCTTCCAGTGTTTTCAAATAGAAAAGAGCATTCTATTTTATTATTGTAGTAAAAATGATATGTGCTCATTATAAAGATATCAAACAATGCCAAAAACACAAAGATGAAAGTTTAAGAAATCATGTCAAGTATTATTAGGTGATCCATCATCCCTGACATCTTTGGAATGATTGACATATAGTTTTATTTTTTTAAAAAAAGGATTTAAATTACATTATTAATTTACATGAATAGGAGGAAAAAGGTTGAATGAAAGCCAACAAATTATTAAACCTCAAATAAATATTTCTTTACCTCAAGATTCCTAAATTTAAAAATTTTCCTCTATAAGGATTGGTAACTTTTTTCTTAAGGGGCAAGACAGTAATTATTTTAGGCTTTGCAGGCTCTGTTCAAGTCTGTCAGTGTAGCTTGAAAGCAACATAGACAATAACTAAACAAATAGTTATAGCTGTGCTCCAATGAAACTTTATTTACAAAAACAGGTGGCCAGCCCTCAGGTAGTAGTTTACGACCACTATTCTATAGTTAAATAAAGGTGATTATGAAAAAACATTTAGATTTTTTACCACATGTTTTAATTTTATCTTGGAATGTATATCCCAGCTTCAAAAAATGAGAACATTAGAACTCCCTTGCCACTCTTATCTTCTCACCTTTCCCTCCCAACTTTTATTACATTATTAATTTTATATCATCTGGATTTATATTCACATTCTGTTCTGAAACCATAACGTCTATGATTGTTTAGGATTAGTTCTACATGTAAACAAATTAAATGCTCACCAACAGTTCTTTTGCCAAGGCTTCTCTATGCCTGAATTCTGTATTTTGATTGATCTCTTAATTGGTAAACTTTCAATAAGCAGTTCTTTTCAGCAGTGTTCATGGGTATTTTATTTCTTTGTGCCTTTATACTTGAATTACATCTGGAGTCATTCTTTCTTTTCTCAAAACATTGCAGACATTGCACCTTTGTCATCTACAATAAATATTTCTATGAAATCTGAGGCCAGTCTGATTTCCCCCCTTGTAGCTGATTTACTTTCTTTCTGCCTCGATGTCTGAAGCATTCTTCATTGTTGGAATACAGATATTTAACTAGGAAATACCTCTATGTTAAATATTTTAAACCAAATTTTCCTGGGATTCAATGTTATCTTTTCACCTGCAGATTCAGTTCTATCTTCACGTTTGGGAATTTTTTTTTTTTTTTACATTTATTATTGAATACATATTCTCTTCCATTTGTAGAGTTCTCTATTTTACAGACACCAAGTGTCCTTACATGTTGGATCATCTTTAACTTTCATATTGTGGTGCCTAACTATTCATTCTCTCCTGGGTCCTTTAGAATATAACACCCTGAGTTTTAGCTGAGCACATGCCTATCCAGTTACAGACTACATATCTTAGCTTCCCAGTAGCTAAATAAGGACACGTGACCAGATTAAGGCCAATTGGATGTGAGCAGAACTTCTAGGTCACCTCCTTAAAGTGCTGGCCATAAACTATCTTTATCATTCCTATGGGCCGAAATGTGCGTGTGGAGAGGAGACAGCTTCAACCATTGCAACGAGAATGTTCTGCAATCACTGGAATGATGAGATGATGGAGCATGAAGATAGAAGGAATCAAATCTTAGATGATCCTAACAGCCTTGGACTTCTTAGTTAAGGATGCCCACTGTCACCATTTATTCAACATTGTTCTGTAAGTTCTAGCTAGAGGAATTAAGCAAGAGAGACAAAAGACATCCAAAGTGAAAAGGAAGAAGGGAAACTTTCCGTATTTGCAGATGGCATGATTCTATATACAGAAAAGCCTGAAAAATCCAAAACAAAGGTATGAGAACTAATAAATGAATACAGGAAAGTGGCAGAATACAAGATCAACACCCAAAAAAAATGAATAGTGTTTCTCTACACTAGTGATGAACAATCTGAAGAAGAAATCAAGAGAAAAAATTCCATTCACAATAGCAACTAAAAGAATCAAATATCTAGGAATAAATCTAACCAAGGATGTAAAGGACTTGTATGTAGAAAAGTACAAAACATTGCTAAAAGAAATCAAGGATCTAAATAAATGGAAGGACATTCAGGCTTCATGGACCGGAAGACTAAACATTGTTAAGATGTCAATTCTACCCAAAGCAATTTATAGATCCAATGCAATCCCAGTCAAAATTTGAACAGCCTTCTTTGCCAAAATGGAAAAGCCAATCATCAAATTTATATGGAAGTGTAATGGGCTCAGAATAGCCAAAGCCATCTTGAAAAAGAAGAATGAAATTAGAGGATTCACATTTCCCAATCTTAAAACGTATTACCCAGTAATCAAAACAGCATGGTATTGGCGCAAGGACAGACATATAGACCAATGTAATCAAATTGAGAATTCAGAAATCAACTCTTACATATATGGCCAACTGATTTTTCACATGGGTGCCAAGTCCACTCAATTGGGAAAGAATAGTCTCTTCAACAAATAGTACTGGAAAACTTGTACCCATATGCAAAAGAATGAAGATGGACTCATACCTCACACCATATACAAAAGTCAACTCAAAATGGATCAAAGACCTAAATATAAGAACCAAAATTATTAGACTCCTAAAAGAAAACATAGGGAAGCTTCTTCTGGACCTTGTGTTAGGCAATGGTTTCTTAGACTTTACACCTAAAGCACAAACAACAAAAGAAAAACTAGATATATGAGACCTCACCAAAAATTAAAAATATTTATGGATCAAAGGACTTGTTCATGAAAGTAAAAAGACAACCTACACAATGGGAGAATGGGTGAAGCCAGTAGCCACTAGACGCTTTCGGGGCAGGGAGGGGAACAGCAGTTGTAATACAGGGGCTTTTTCGGGACTTGGGGGTTGTCCTGGGTGGCGCTGTGGTGACAGATATAGGCCATTTTAGAGCAGCATATACCATGCAGAACTGTGTGGGAGAGAGTGTGGCCTATGATGTGAACTGTGGTCTATGCTTAGTGGCAAGGCAAGGCCCCAGGATGTGTATATCCATTGCAGGTGATGTGCCACACTAATGAAAGAGGTTTATGTGGGATGTTGTGGGAGGTATGGGAGGTGGAGATGATGGGAATCCCTGTAATTTTTGTGTAACATCTATGTAATCTAAGCATCTTTTAAAATACATATGAAAAATTTTTTTTCAAAACCATGTATTTTACAATATAGGTCAAATAAGTGTGTCTTCTTGAGTGAGTGTCCGTTTATATAGCCAACAAAGGGGGTGAGGACTTAAATGAGTTACACCCTAATGATGTAGTCAAATCAAAGCCCTACTCTTAACATTATTTAATCAAAGACATCTTAGCTGAATCTAATACAATCAAAGGGGATTACGCCTAGAGGAATAGACCAGTTTACAAACATAATCCTTCTTTTTTGGAATTCATAAATGATATCAAACTGCTACATTTGTGTATATGTTACTAGAATAAAAATTTTTAAAAACAGGACTGTACAACACAGTGAACCCTAATGTAAACCATGGACTGTAGCTATTAGTACAATTATAATAATATTGTTTCATCTATTGTAACAAATCTACCACACTAAAGCAAGGTATCAATAATAGGATGGTATATGGGAGCTCTGTATTTTTTTGCATGATTTTTCTGTAATCTACAACTTCTCTAATAAAAACAAATCTTTCAATTAGACAAAGTCGTTACTATATACAGATGCGAAGATGGCCCAGAGGTTGGAATTAGCAGATAAGGACTTTAAAGAATGTTCTTACAAATATGCACAGAAACATAAAGGAAAATATTATCATAATGAGTTAGATGGGAAATCTTGGCAGAGAAATGAAAATTATAAAAAAGAACCACTTGGAAATTCTAGAACTGAAAAGTAAAGTATCTGAAATGAAAAATCTTTTGAATATACTTGATAATAGACTGGAACATTTGTAAAAGAATAGATCCTGACTGATCTGTGGGACAATATCATACTATATAATTTGTATGTAACTGAAATTCCAGAAGGCGAGGAGAGAGGAATTGTGGAGAAAAATATCGAAAGAAATAAAGGTCAAAATGTTTCCCAATTTGAGTGAAAAACATAAGCTTACACATCTAAGAAGCTCGGTGGATAAACACAAAGGAAAAATGTAAAGAAAACCATTCCTAGGAACATCAAAATGCTGGAAACCAAAGACAAGGAGAAAATCTTGGAAAACAGCCAAAAAAGTGACATTACATACAGGGGATCAATGATACAAATGATGGTTGAATTCTCCCCAGAAACAATGGAATTTTAAAGCACCGAAGAAGAAAAATTCTTGGCAATGCAGAATTCTATATCCAGTGAAAATATCTTTCAAAAATGAAGGCAAAACAAAGACATTTTTTTTTGGTCAAATGAACACTAAAATGTGCCTCCAACAGACCTGAGCTACCTGAAATGCTTAAAAGAAGTTCTTCAGGCTGATGGAAAATGACATAACATGGAAACTCAGATCTACATGGTAAACATAAAAGGCTATATATTTTTCTTCCCTTATTTCTCTAGAAGACAATTGGCTATTAAAATAAAAAATTTATATCATATTTTATAGTTTATAATGTGTGTAAATACATAACACTAATAGCACAAAGGAATGGGGAGGAAAGTAGAATTCTATAGTTGCAAGTTTCTTCTATGTTATGTGAACTGGTGCAATATAACTCCATGGATACTGTAAGTTAAGGATGCATATTATAATCCCTAGAGTGACCACTAAAAATGGTACAAATAGTACATACTAAATATTAAATACTAAAAATAGTACAAAAAAGCCAAGGGGAATCTTGAATTGAATAATGAAAATACAACATATCAAAATTTGTGGGTTGCAGCTAAAACACTGCTTAGGGGAAATTTTAATAGGTTTCATTACTTATATCACAAAAGAAGAAAGCCCTAAAATCAGTGATCTAAGTTTCCACCTTAACAAGTTTAAAAAAAAAGAGTATATGCCAAAAGTTGGTTTTTAGAAAAGATTAATAAATTTGAAAAACCCTAGCAAGAGTGATCAAGAAAAAAAGATAAAGCATAAATTACCAATACCAGGAATAAAAGAGGGCCCCTAATTATATTTTTCACAGACATTAAAAAGATTATAAGGGAATATCTTGACAACTTTATGCCAATAAATTCAACAAATTAGATGAAATGGACAAAATCCTTGAAACACTACACTACCCAACCCAAACTGACAGAAGGTGAAACAGTAAATGTGAATAGTCCTGTATCTCTTAAATCACATGGCTATTGCATAAAGGAAAATTACGCAGAGATCAGTGAATATGTAGTACTATAAATAAAAATGTAACGAGATTTTCAAAAAGAAAAGCAAATGTAAAACTTTCAGGAATCTCATTACATACAGAAATAAATTTAAAAGGCAGGATTGGAAAACCATAAGATAAAAATGCTCTAGTTATTCAGTTTTCAGATATTTGGCACTCAACTGTATAGAATAAATATAAATATGGAACTTCATCTACGAGTGAGTAGAAATAAAAACTCCATGAAACGGGATTGGTTGATTCAACACCTGGAGAAAACACTATTTCCATTGTTTGTTTCTAATAAAAGTCAAATCACATTGTTATGAAAGTCCAGAGGACAGGAAGGGCTTAAGGAGATCACCCTTCTCCCCCACCTCCAAAAAGGCACATGTGGGGTCATAGTTTTTAGAATTTCATGGGGTCTTCAGATGAAAAATGCATGGTTAACAACAGAAATGACAAAGGATATTGTGAACAGAGACTCAAAGAATGTCCTAAATAGAGACATGGTAATGAGGAGACACCAGAAGACATATAATTTTGAATACATAACAGGGGTATGAGCATCTGACACCACAACAGGCTCTGTACAGCACATAATACAAAAAAGTGGTATTTGTTTGGATGCCTCCAACACTAAAAGAAAACATTAAATTCCAGTAAAATATGACTAAGGAAGGAAAGTATGTAACATAGTCTAGAAATTTTTCCATTAAAAATAGTTCAAATAAAATCTAGCACTTGAGCAAAATTTCCCAAAGTGTGTTCCTCAGAATATAGTTCTGTGAGCTGCTCTGCAGAAAAGGGTTTTGAGGAAGTTTGGAAAATAATGCTAACTGTACTCCCACCCTCCTGAAAATTCTTAATGCACAACTCTGTCTGTTAGAGACTCCAGGTGACCAGACAGTACAAAAATCAGTCTGACTTTCTTTAACCTTGTGTTTCCTGATCTTATATGACCACAAAACTCTCCTTTCATGGAATACCTATTAACATCCCAAGGAAACAGTACTCTTTGGAATGCATCTTGGAAAAAACTGACTCAAAGGATTAATACATAGCTAACAATTATATTGCTATAATTTATTATTAGACAACTCTTTAAAATTAAAAGGTAAGTGATACCTTGGTTTTACATATAACCTTTTTTTTTTCAAAGGAGCTTAAAACACACTGGACTTTTCTGATGGATTTGGACTGACAAATAAAAATCTAATGATTTCTTGTTGCTATTATTTCTCTCTATATTGAATAGCATTTAGTTGTGCCATGCCAAGAGAAATTTTCATCTGGAAAAGTAATCCCTAGAGAATAATAAAGTATTGGCTATTTAACTTAGATAACTATTATGTCTAATAGAATAAAAAATGATCAGGTTACTTATACTTGTGATTTTGACATATTGGTGAATACCATATCACATCACCACTCAAACACTGTGTCACAAGATATGGAAAGGAAATGAGAAACGAGTACGTCTGCAAACCATGTAATTTTTTCTTATGTAAACTTTGGGCAATATATTACAAATTGATTCTGAGACAAAATCTACTGTGTCAACCTTTACTAGAGACTACATGAGTGGAAATTTTTAAAGGTAGAAAACTAAGACATTGTAAATGAGATTATTTTGTCACATATTATACTTATTTTTGCTATTGCTATTTATTCCGTTATTATAGAACAGTATGCCAGTCTCTAGGCATTTTTGTTTAAATACTGGCTGGGGTCATCAGTGAAATGAAGTTTGGTCCTCATTTACTCATCCCTGCAGTTAGGTTGGCACACAGCTGCAAAACTGCTGGGGCTCTTTTTATTTAATTTGGCATCCCTTCCTTAGCAGTATTGAGACTTTTACTTCAATGGCTCCACTGGGCTTTGCCATAATTTCTATGCTGTATCAGTAAAGTCTGCAAAAGAGATGCCTAAGCAAACCTGGAAGGAGGCTAGGAGCTCTTATAGTTCAGGTATTTTTGCTTAAGTAAATGAAGTAATTAGCCTCAAAAACAAAATAAGTCCATTTTAAAATACAATAAAAGTTTTGGTAATGAATGATGGTGACTAGCACAATATTGTGGATATAGTTGACACCTCTGAATTTGTACACTTGAAAGTGGTTAAAATGGGACATCTTATGTTGTATATTTGTTTCCATAATAAAAATTTTAAAAATATAACACTAGCTCATTTAACAAAAGAAACATTTAACAAAAGAAATTTGTGGGGAATATTATCATCTTAAAAATAGGTGTGTGTGTGTGTGTGTGTTTAGAAGAGTTTGATCATTTTGTACGTGGAATAACTTTCTTCTACTCTGAATAGAAAACAGTTTCACCTGTCTTCTTTTATGCTTTACATGGCATGTGTTGGTGGTCATAACTGCGGAAGGGAACCAAAGGAAAGAGACTTCGATCAGAATCAGAATTATGGATCGTCAGAAGTGGAAGGTTTCTTAGGGTTGATATGATCCAATGCCCTAAACTAGCAAGTGAAGAAACTAAGGCCCAAGGAGTACATACATGATTTGCCCCAAAATCACATAGGAGTTAATGACAGATCCAGGATTAGAGCCCAATGTAAACTCGAACTCTTCTTGTAATGAGGAGTATTAATATTGTATTAGATTATATGTTTTTAAAAACAAACGTCTTCTGACTAACTTTAAAAGTAGTTCTTGTTTTTTATGGCTTTTTTTTTTCTTTTTCTTTTTTAAAAAACATTTTAGGTTAATTTAATCTATCTGGACTTTTCTTTGGTACAGGATATGAGGTTAGGATTTAACTTAATGCTTTTTCCCCCCAAAATCATTACCCACATGACTCAGCACCATTCATCTAACAAGTCCTCCCTTTCCCACTGATTCATAGTCACCTCTGTTAAATTCTAAGTTTTAAAAAAAAGTATATACTAAGGCCAATAACTATGCTCACTTTTTTATCCCACTGATCTGTTCATTTTTCTTCTAATAACATGGTATTATAATTGTTATAATTTTATCATATATTTTAATAAGTGGTATGAAAAGTTTACCTTCATTAGTCTTCTTTAGCAAAAAAAAAATGACACCTTTTGCTCATTTATTCTTGAAAATAACACATTTTGGCAACTTGAAAAATTAATATTCCACGCAAACCAAATAAAACCCATAAGAATTTTTACTGGAGTTATATTAAACGTAAAGATTACTTTGGGAAGAACTGGCATCCTTATTATAGTCATTCTTCCTTTACAAGAATATATCTTTCAATTTATTCAAGTTTTCTTTGATGTCATTCAGTAAAGTTATGGAGTTTCTTCACATAGGTCTTGCACATTCTACCTTATGGTATATATGATCCTCCCCTCTCCAAAAAAAGAGAAGAAAAGAAAAGAAAGAGAGAGAGAGAGAGAGAGAAAACTCATACACACACACATATAAACATGGACAACAAATACATTAAGATGCTTATAATTATCTCTGGGTGGGGGGATTGAGGTCATTTTTTTTGTTTCATTTATTTTTCTTTTTTTTTTTTGTTTCTCTTTAGAGGTCATTTTAATTTTCATCTTTTTACTTTTGTTTTTTCCAAATTTTCTCCAAAAAGAATGTGAGGAAACTGTTATAATCAGAAAAGGAGGGAAGATTATTAAAACAAAACAAAACAAAAAACAAAGCTTCAAGTTTTCTTTCTAAAACAGCCAGATGCTACGCTGACACATAGAATCAGAGCAGCCCTCCCAGAGAACAAGTCCTAGGATTCTTCCATGACCACCTAAGGGTGTGCATGGATGTGTGTGGTTGGGGGTGGGGGTCAGATGGGGAAGTAATTCTCAAAACCATGCCCCAGGTACTAGACTCTCTCAGACCTCTTCACTTCTATACAGAAAACTTTCTTTTCATTCCATTATATTATATTAAATTAATCATGTATTAAGCAACTGATCTGCATAAGGCAGTTTGCTAACGCGCCACAGATGAAGTCTAGCAATGGAAACAGACGCAAACAAAATCCCCTCCAATTCAAGGTCAATGCTTTAAAAGCATGCTAAAAGGATCGAGGAAAGGGAAAATGAATTCCATCTGAAGAGTTCTGGCAAGGTTTTTTTTCCCTCACTTTTTTTTTCTATTATGAAGCTGTGGATTCACATAACAATCATGCATAAAATTCAGTATTCCCATATACCACCTAATACCAACACCTTGCAGTGGTGTGAAACATTTGTTTACAAATGATGATAGCACATTTTTATAATTGTGCTATTAACTAAAGTAGGGTAGTTCATGCATTTTTTAAAAATTTTATTGTTACCATCTATACAATTTAACATTTCCCATTTTAATCACATTCAGATATATACTTAGGTACTGTTAATTGTGTTCACAATGTTGTGCTACCATCACCACCATCCATTACCAAAACATTTCCATCATTCCAAATAGGAACCCTCTACATTTTAGGCCTTAATTTCCCATTCCTTATCCCCACCCTGTCTCCTAGTAACCTATATACTAGAGTCTGACTCTATGAGTTTACATATTCCATTTATTTCACATCAGTGCAATCATACAATCTTGGTCCTTTTGTGTCTGGCTTATTTCAATCAACATAAATCTTCAAGATTTATCCATGTTGCTGCATGTATCAGAACTTCATTTCTTTTTTACAGCTGAATAATATGCCATTGTATGTTTATACCACATTTTATTTATCATTCATTGGTTGATAGATACTTGGTTGCTTCTATATGTTGGCAATTCTGAATAATGCTATGAACAACAGTGTGAAAATAATCGGTACAAGTTCCTGCTGTCAATTCTTTTGGGTATACACCAAGAAGTGGGCTTGCTGGGTCATATGGTATTTGTATAGTTGGCTTTCTGAGGAAACACCAAATTGTCTTCCACAGCACCTACACCATTTTACATTGCCACCAGCAAGGAATGAGTGTTCCTATTTCTCCACATCCTCTCCAACACTTATCTCCATTTTTTAAATAGCAGTCATTCTAATGAGTGTGAAATGGTATCTCATTGTGGTTTTGATTTGCATTCCCCTAATGGCTAATGATGTTGTGCATCTTTTCATGTGCTTTCTGGCCATTTGTGGATCTTCTTTGGAGAGATATCTATTCAACTCTTTTGTCTATTTTTAAAATGGGGTTGTTTATCTTTTTGTTGTTAAGTTTAAGGATTTCTTTATATATTCTGGATATTAAATCTTCATAAGCTTTATGGTTTCCAAGTATTTTCTCCCACTGTGTAGATGGTTGCTTTATGTTCATGATAAAGTCCTATGAGGCATAAAAGTTTTTAATTCTGATGATATCCTATTTATCTATTTTTTAAAATATTGTTTCTGCTTTAAAGTCTAAGAAACCATTGCCTAACACAAGGACCTGAAGATACTACCCTAAGTTTTCTTCTAGGAGTTTGATAGTTCTAGTGCCTATATTTAGGTCCTTGATCCATTTTGAGTTAATTTTTGTATATGGTGTGAGGTAGGGGTCCTCCTTTATTTAAAGATTTATTTTATTTATTTCTCCCCATCCCCTCGTTGTTTGCATTTGCTGTGTCTGTTGTGCGCTCGTCTTCTTTTTTTTAGGGGGCACTGGGAAACAAACCCAGGAACTCCGCTGTGGGAGGGAGGTGCCTAATTGCTTGAGCCACCTCCACTCCCTGCTTTGTTGTTTCTCTCATTAACTTTTCCTCCTTGTGTCTTGTTGCATCATCTTGCTGCATCAATTCGCTGCACCAGCCTGTCACACCAGCTAGTCACATCAGCCCATCGTGTCAGCTCGCTGTCTTGCTTGTCTTGCTTGTCTTCTTTAGGAGGCACCAGGAACAAACCCGGGACCTCCCATGTGGTAGATGCTTGCGCCACATCTGCTTTCCTCCTTTTTATTTTTTTTTGCAGATGGAGTTCCAGACTTCCCAGCACCATTTGTTGAGACTATTGTTTTCCAATTGAATGGTCTTTGCCCCCTTGTAAAAAATCAATTGGCTATCAATGTGAGGGTTGGGTTCTGATCTCTTAATTAAATTCCACTGGTCTATATGTCTGTCCTTGTGCCAGTACCATGATGTTTTGAATTCTATTGCTTGTAGTAAGTTTTATGACATGGAAGTGTGAGTCCTCCAATTTCATTATTTTTAAAGATGTTTTTAGATATTTGGGGCCCCTTACCCTTCCATATAAATTTAATGATTGGCTTTTCAATTTCTGCAAAAAAGGTTGTTGGAATTTTGATTGGGATTGCATTGAATCTATAAATTGCTTTGGGTAGGACTAACATCTTAAGAATATTTAGTCTTCTAATTCATGAGCACAGAATGTCCTTACATTTATTTAGGTCTTCTTCAATATCTTTTAGCAATGTTTTGTAGTTTTCCGTGTACAAGTCCTTTACATCCTTGGTTAGCTTTATTCCTAGATATTTGATTCTTTTAGTTGCTATTGTGAGTGGAATTTTTTTTCTTGGTTTCTTCTTCCTATTGTTCATTGCTTATGTATAGAAACTATTGATTTTTGGGTGTTGATCTTGTACCCTGCCACTTTGCTGTATTCATCTATTAGCTCTAGGAGCTTTGTTGTGGATTTTTCAGGATTTTCTGTATACAGGATCATATCATCTGCAAGTAGGGAAAGTTTTACTACTTTCTTTCCAGTTTGAATGTCATTTTTTTTTTTCTTGCCAAGTTCTCTGGCAAGAACTTCCAGTACAATGTTGAAAAACGTGGTGATAGTGGGCATCCATGTCTTGTTCTTGATCTTAGAGGGAAAGCTTTCAGTCTTTCACCATTAAGGAAGATATTAGCTGTGGGCTTTTCATACATGCCCCTTATCATAATGAGGAAGTTTCCTTCTATTCCTAGTGTTCTAAGAGTTTTTAACCAAGAAGGTTCATGGATTTTGTCAAAATGCCTTTTCTGCATCAATTGAAATTATCTTGTGGTTTTCTTTTCCTCATTATGGTAATGTGGTGTATTACATTAATATATTTTTCTTATGTTGAACCAACCCTGAATACCAGGGATAAATCCCACTTGATCGTGTTGTATAATTCTTTTTTTCCCCAATGTTATTGATACATACTAATAAAGCATAAATCCACCCAAAGAGTACAATCAATGGTATTGGATGTAATCACGTTTGTGCATTGATCACCCCAGTCACTCCAAAAGCACTTCCATTATTCCAGTAATAATAATAAACAAAAAATAAACAAACAAACAAAACTCATCACCTCTCAATCTCTCTATGCCTCACCTGGCGTACAAAGCTGCTATTTTTTTCCTTCTTTCTGGTATATTTGTATTTATATTTTGTAAAAACAGTTTTACATATGCAATATCACCCATATTCGTGCTTTACATGAGGTTTTACTATCTTATACAGTTCCATGTTCAGTTTTTAGCTTTCCTAGTAATATACATGACCTTAGACTTTCCTTTTCAACCACTGTCATGCCCACTGCTAGTTATAAACACCATGATATGCTTTAACCATTTCTATTTATTTCCAAAGATTTTCAAACAACCTTTTTAACAATTCTGCACAGATTAACCCGCTGCTTTCCATTCTCTACTCTCCTTGTATTTTCTGTTGACCTATATTCTAATTATTAGCTCCATGAGTTTACAGAGTAGATTTAGTTCATAAGAGCGCAATCATACAGTATTTGTCCTTTTGTGTCTGGCTTGTTTTACTCAACATAATGCCCTCCAGGTTCATCCATGTTGTCATATGCTTTACGACTTCACTTCTTATTGCTGCATAATATTCCATCATGGGTATACACCACAATTTATCCATTCATCAGTTGATAGACACCTGGGTTGTTTCCAAGTTTTGGCAATAGTGAAAAATGCCGCTATAAACATGGGTGTGCAGATGTCTGTTCGTGTTGCTGCTCGCAGTTCTTCTGGGTATATACCTAGTATATTAGTCAGGGTTCTCTAGTGAACAGAATCAACAGGAGATATCTGTCAATAGTATGAGATTTTATGAGTCTCTCATGTGACCGTGGGGATGCACAAGTCCAGGTTCCGCAGGCAGGCTGCAAACCAGGGGCTCCAATGAAAGTCCAGTGAAGGTCCTTGATGAGTTTCTGGGAGACACTGGCTGTCCAAAGACGAGCTGGGAAATTATCTCTGAATGCTGAAATCAATTCCCCTTTTAAGGCATTCAACTGATTGGATAAAGCGTCACTCATAGCTGACGGCAATTTCCCTAGTTGATGTAGATGTAATCAGCCATCTATGCGGTAAACTCACTGATAGCTAAAGTCCATAAATGTCCTTGCATTACAATTAGCCCAGTGCTTGCTTGACCCAACAACTGGGCACAATTGCCTAGCCAAGTTGATGCATTAGCCTAACCATCACACCTAGTAATAGTATTGCCGGGTCCCATGGCAAGTCTATATTCAACTTCCTTAGGAACTGCTAAACAGTCCTCCACAGTGGCTGTACCATTCTACATTCCCACCAACAGTGAATAAGCATCCCCATCTCTACACATCCTCTCCAACATTTATAGTTTTCCAACTTTTTAATAGCGGCCAGTCTAATAGGTGTAAAATGATATCTCATTGTAGTTTTGATTTGCATTTCCCTAATCGCTAGTGCTGTTGAATATTTTTTTCATGTGTTTCTTCACCATTTGTATTTCTTCTTTGGACCATTGTCTTTTTAAGTCTTTTGCCCATTTTTAAATTTGGTAGTTTGTCTTTTTATTGTTGAGTTGTATGATTTCTTTGTATATCATAGATATTAAACCCTTATCACATATGTGATTGCCAAATATTTTCTCACATTGAATTGGCTGCCTTTTCACCCTTTTAACAAAGTCCTTTGAGTTGCAAACGTGTTTAATTTTGAGGAGGACCCATTTATCTATTTTTTCTTTTGTTGTTCATGCTTTGGGTGTAAGGTTTAAGAAACTACCGCCTACCATAAGATCTTGAATGTTTTCCTACATTTTCTTCTAGGAGTTTCATGGTTGTCACTCTTATATTTAGGTCCTTGATCCAGTTTGAGTTAATTTCTGTATAAGGTATAAGATAGGGGTCTTCTTTCTTTCTTTTGG
>JAQZBX010034631.1:0-24825 GCA_029593785.1 Cabassous unicinctus | reverse complement strand
TTTTTTTTTTTTTTTTTTGGTGTCTAGGTATCTGTTTATCTTGTGCTTATTTGCTTGGTTAGATTTTCATTCTACTTCAGGATTTTACTTGTTGTTTCTTTGTGTGTGGTAAAGCTCTTTTTTGATACTTGGTTATTTGTATCCTATATCCTTTTCAAGGGATCCTATGTTCCCTTGAAAAAAATATTACTGCCAGAGAAAATGAAAGAGATAAGATGAATAAAGGTAAAATATTAGTAATAATAAAAGAGATAGAAAAGGAACCATAGAAGACGTAAAATCTAAATAAGTAATATGAGTAAAATTCATAAAAAATACAAAGGAATAAGATTTTTAAAAGGTGGAGTAGAAACAATGTAAGTAGAAACAAATTTGAGAGAAAAAATAAAATGAATTGAAAGGCCAGACAGATGAGAAGAAATTAAAAGGATAAAAAAGGTAAAGAGAGAGAGAAAAAATGATGATCAAACAAGAAGAAGTGGAGCGAAAGAAAAGAAACAGAATTCATAACATAGAAAAAATGAAGGCAAGAAAAGAAATAAGCAGGTTGGAAAAGTAAAGAAAAGGGAAACAAAGAAAGGGAAAAGACAACAAACAAGAAACAAAGCAGCAACAAAAAAGCAACCCAGGAAAAACAGCCTTCCCTCTTAGGCCCCTAGGGACCTTCTCAGGCTACTGGTGTTCATCAATTACTCATCCTGCAGCCAGCCCTCAGTAGGTGATGTACCCAGATTTAGCGAATAAAATAAAGGGAAAAAAATAATGGTTGAAAAATTAAAAAGTAAGAGATCCAAAAAAACCTAAAAGAAAATAACAGAATCTCAGCCCATATGCTCCCTATCATAAAATGCTAGCTGTGTGCCTGATAACTCTGTGAAACACTCCCTGGATCATCTCCTTCTCTTAGGAGCTACCAGGACTCAAACCAGGGACCTTCTACATGCAAAGCAGGAATTCCTCCACTGAGTTACACTGCCTCTATAGGTAAAATAGGTTTTTGAAAGCTTATCTGGCTCTTCCCACCCTGATTCCTTAGGCAAGTTGGACTTCTAATAGTTTTCAGGGGCCAGGCTAGTTAGATGCCTGTCTCCCACTCCCCCACTGACCTAGTTCCTCTCTCCCAGGGAGGCTGGGTGTGAGAACCTACCTGAACAGATCCCCCCTCCGCTCTCACCAGGGTCACCTCAGTGCTGGCTGGGGTCCTTCCCAAGATTCAAAGGAAATTCAGACGAGCAAAATCACCAAAAAGAAACCACACTCCACCCTCTGCCAGAACCCTCTTTCTTCCAGGGAATGCTCTCTCCCACTTAGCTGGCTGGAGAGAGCCAGGGGTACCACAGAAACTCTTTATCTTGAGGGTGGGGCTTACACTTCTGCCATATCCAGCCACAAGGGCTAGCATCTCACTGTTTTCCCTTGGCCAGTTTGTCTCTTTGTCCTGCTCTCTCCTAGATGAAGCTTGGCAGACTCCTGTTCTGTAGATCCCCAAAGCAGCTCCCTCAGGTAGGTTTTTACCCTTTCTCAACCATTTTTTGTGAGACAATTGAACAATGCCTACCTACGTTGATGCCATTTTCCCAGAACTCCTCCAAACTCTTTTTCTAGTCCAGCTAATGTCTAGGCTTCCTCCTTTACAGTTTATATTAATTCCTTTCATTCCACTATGACTAAGCTATGATTTGTTATTTCTTTGCATGACCCATACTTTTTTTTTAATGTGGGCATTTTGAATATTATGATGTGGCAGCTCTTGTCACTCTTCTAATAGTTTATTGTTGCTGTTCTTTGTGGTTGTTTGTTTGTTTAGTGACTTTTTAGGCCTAATTTTGTAAAGTCTATGGTCTTTGTAAAGTGTAGCAATAGAAGAATCTGGTCTATGATCTTAGTCATCAGTTAATGATTTGACAGAGGTATGCTGAATGCTGGAGCAAAAAGAAAAGATGACAAGGAAGACAAAGAAAAGAAGAAAAGCCTGCTATTTATGTCCTTGCTGCATGTAGAGTTTATGATTCATTACTTTGTCATAGAGCACAGCATGGCCCATAGTAGCTTTGCAGTCATGGGCCATTACTGAGAGCAGCTAAACTTCTGTTCCTTCCATATTAAACACAAAGACTTGAGCTAGGGAGTCTCCCACCGAGATTTTCTCTGACACAGTCTTTACCCAACAGCTTGAAAACAATGGAGAAGAGAAGCAGAGACCAAATTTATCATAAACTAATGGCTATGACAGATTCAACAGTGTTTAGTTCAAAAATGCTTTACATCCCAATGAGATGAGACTGCTAAATAAAAGTATTGCATTAAAAACTTAGGTCAGTGGTTAAAATGACAATGGTGGGGATGTTCTTTTAGCAAATATGGCAGGGGAGGGTTATTGATGCAGGGCATCGAAGGTGGGTGGGTTATGTGTGAATGTGCACACCTGGAGCATGCTTCTATGGAATATAAAAGGTTTCATGCTGTCATAGGGTGTCATGTGACTTTTCTGTTACATAAAACTTCTTTGAAAATGAAGTGAAAAAAAAATAACACTCTTGTAACATACTGAAGAAATTGTCACTGTACATAAAAAATAACAGATCTTATAAGAATGAGAGACACACTGCATAAAGATTATTTAATTTTTAATATATTATTAATTTATTTGCATTATTTTTTATTATTTCATTTATTCATTTTTTTAGCTTTATTTTTGGGGAGCTTTTGGATTGTGGAAGATTTTCAATTGTGGCAGTATAGATCACTGATATGGGGTATTAGGAATGGGGGGATGTGTGGAGAGGGGTGCACCTGGAGCATGCCTCTTTGGAACATGAATGTGGTCAAGTGGTCATGGGGTGTTGTCTCAGCGGTTGGAGACCCACACAATAATTGAAAGAATATTGAATTCCCATCTTGGGGAGTCCTGCTACATTCTCTCATAGAGTGGCAAGAATCCCTAGAGTATATGGGCATACCTAGCAAATTAGGACAGACCAAAAAGCCAGGCCCTGGATATTGATGTTTGTGCTTATGAACCTTGTTCTTGTGAAATTGAAACTTAGCCTAATATTACATATTGCCAAGAGTTATCTCCTAAAAGCCTCCTTGTTGCTTTAATGTGGACTTTCTCTAAGCCAAACTCAGCATATGAACTCATTATCTTCTCTCTGGTGTGAGTATTGACTCCCAAGGATGAGCACCCCTGGCAATGAGGGATTATTACCAAGCACCAACTAGCAGTTCATTTATAAAAAGATCTTGACCCAAGTGGGGAAATATTAAATGTCACTGAGTTTATATGGCTAAGAGATTTCAAAGTGAGTCAGGAGGTCATACAGAGGTTAGGCTTATGCTTGTCTTATGAGGATCTCTCTTCCTGCTGCAGTAAATAGTGCCTCAAGCAGGGAGGTTCCTGAGGGCTCTAGAGACTTCTGGGCACTATAGACAGGGCAGAAAACATCAAGAATTTGGCACCCCATCAGTGGACTTTACCTTGGAATATATAATAACCTATACCCCCAATGTATTTGCATTGGACTCATAATTTTCTAGCACATAGTCCTTCTGCCCCTTTTATTTGAACCTATAATTAGCACTATACCCTTTAAATATGTGTTCCAGAGACTTAAATCTTCTGGCTGTTCATGTATTCATATGCCAGCTGAGCCCTGAATCTCAGCAGAGTTGCAGCCAACACCTACCCTCCAGTTCATGGGTCTCACCCAGGAAAATGAACAAAAGGATGATGATGGACAATGCTCATACCAAGAAACAGATCATTTACACCTGCAAGCAAGACAGACATACTCATCTGCCCCATGAGATCTAAGACCCCTGTCAATCGGCAGCAGAGTGGGCATCACTATCCACAAATCCCCAAGACTGAGGAATAAAAAAACATAAAGGGGAATTGCAACTATGAACTACAGAAGACTTATTATTATTCTAGTAATAGAAGACCTTGAAACATTGATATAAAGGCAGTGGTCCCCACAGATTCTGGGATAGAGAGGGAAGAAGAGGTATAATTTGGGACATTTTTAGGAAATTGGCATTTTTCTGCATGACACGTAATGACGCATACAGGTCATTATACATTTTGTCAAAAGCTATAAAGTTGTGGGGGTCCAAGTTTAAACCAAGATGTGGAGTAGGGACAGTAGTTAGTAGCAATGCTTCAATGTTTTTTTGCCAATGGTAACAAATGTACCACACTAATGAAAGATGTTGTTAATGGGGAGAAGTGTTGGAGGGGTGGGGCAGGTATATAGTAATCCTGTATATTTTCAGTGTACCTTTTATGTAATTTAAACTTCTTTAAAAATAAAAGTTATCAATCAATCAATCAATCAATCAATACCAAAAAATGACAAAAATAACTTGAGAATAGAAAAACATAAAAAGATTGGTAAGGTCATATACCTAAAGCAAGTAAAGTTTATCCTTTTTACATGAAAATACCATGTTTCAATATTTCCATGTTTAATTCGTATGTTTTCTCAGTGTGAAATTTAATTTAATATTTGATTCAGTATGTATGTAAATAAAATATATATGTATATAATATGTATTACAAGTTCCTTTGTGTCATGTATAAGTACAGTATATTGAAAAATAAGGATAAAATTTTAAAATGTTTGGTATATCCATTGTGTTTTATATTCTGGTTTCAATATGGCAAAACCTCAGTATAAGGCATTGGATATCCAGTTATCATTTGGTGTAATTTGAATAAAAAATTTTATGTTAAAATAGCATATATGAGAAAAATTATAAAATTGGCAACAGTGAATGGAATTAATGCCACTGAATTTCCCACTTAAAAATGGTTAAAATGAGATATTTTGTTATATATCACCCCAATAAAAATATTCAAATATTAACATCACAAAAAAACTCAAACAAAGAAAAAACCCAGATTTCAGACTTCTAGGCTCCAGATGTGAAAGAAAATTTTGTTTTTTATTAAAAAACAAACATGTATGTCACTATTGCAGGGTGGTGGGAATGTGGAGAAGAATAGGAAAAATGCAGCTGGAGTGACCTATGTACTGTGATTAACAGCAATACTGTAATATTCAGGCATCTATGCCAAAGATGTACTGTGTTGATAATACGGAAGTACGGGAAAAGAGTGACAAATGTACACTATGGACCATGGTTAGTGGTAATAGTCTGATGATATTATTTCATAATCCATAACAAATATTTCACCATGGTGTGGTGTGTTGATAGAGGGATGTTGTATGGGAATTCTGCACATGTGCATGATTGTTTTTTAAGTTCACAACTTCCGTAATAAAAATATATTTTAAAAAATAATAAGAGTGGGTTGGGAGAAAAATACACCAAATATAAGATATAGTTAGTAGTAAGATATTTTTTAATTTTATTATTTATATATTTTTAAAGATACTTAGACTATACAAATGTCATGTAAAAAACATAGGGGATTCCCATATGCCACACTTCCCACAACTCCCACATTTTTCCATATTAGCAACATCCTTCATTAGTGATGTACATTCATTGCATTTGATGAACACATTTTGAGGCATTGCCACTGAGCATGGAGTAGTAAGATTTTGACAATATTTTTTTATAATTTATAACAAATGTCTCACAACAATGCAAGATGTTGCTGGTGGGTTGATGTATGGGACCCCAGTATGATGTTGTGTATGTTTGCTTTGTAAGTTCACAAGTTTTACTATACAATTATTGTTTATGTATGTTCATGTATAAATGATATAAAATAATAACAATAGGGTGGGTTGGGGAAAAATAAACCAAATGTAAGATACTTTGGTTAGTAGTACTATTTTGAGGATGCTCTTTCATCATTAGTTAAAAATGTTTCACAACAATACAAGGTATTGTTAGAAAGGTGAAGCATGAGAGCCTTGAATGATGTTATGTATGTTTGTTTTGTAAGTTCTCAGCTATTACCATACACTTGTTGTTTATGTATGTTTATGTATGTGTGCTATACGTCAATAAATTTTTAAAAAATTGAAAGCAAAATCCAAAGAAACAAAGAAATAAAGAAATGTAAAGGTCAAATAATTCTAGGAAGGAGAAGACACCGATTTTTGTGTTATATTATTAGTTGGGAATTTACCTTGTATCCCCATAATTTAGAAAACCAGTCACATACCCCTCTCATCCTCAAGTCCCAGACTTGTTCCTATAGTGGAATTTTAGGGAGAAATGCCTGGATCAGTCACACCCTTAACTTAAGCAATCAGATCTTCTGTATTGGTCAGCTGGTCTGAACTTCAAATTACTGTTCTGCCCCTGTCCATCTCTTTTTCCCCCCACTGAAACCTGTGCTTTCTATCTTGTCCTCTTGTATCTCAAAGCCTTTCTGTTAAATTGTTTCCTTTATGAAATCATAGCTTTATTAATCATTAAATTTACTTTCTAAAAGATTTTAGAAATTCATTTTTATGGCCCTCCTTCTCAGGGTTGTCCTATCTTCCTTAGGTGCTCACACCTGTTCTAAGTCCAGGACTCTGGGCATTGAAACATCTAATTCACCAATTATTGCACATTCTTCCTCACAACTCTTCGACCATCACAGACTCAAGACCAACAGGCTTGCTCTATGTTCCCTTTTCTGATCAGGTGGATACTTGTCCATGTGGTTCACTGAAACGCATAACAAAGAGAAACAAGATAAGATGAAGACCCATCAGTGAAACCAAAAGACTTTCCATGGAAAAAGACTGGATGAACATGGTTTTTAGACCGTTTGCCTCCCTCTAACCGAGAATGACTCTAAAGCATCCTTCTTCACCTCACCTGAAAATGACTCTGTCAAATACTAATACACATTTTTGCAACCACTACCAAGGGAAATCAAGAAATAATCTTATTGTCCATTCATGATATTGCTATAATAAGCTCATTCCAAATCATCCTCCTCAAGCCAACTGCCTGATTTATGGGAAATATATTTCTCAAGTTCCTGTTCACAGCTGCTTTAACCTGGTTGTTTTTCAGGCTATAAATGAGGGGATTCACCAAGGTTGTAATCACACTGTACTGTAAAGAGAATATTAACTCCAATGGTGAGCCTGAGGTTGGCAATAAATAGCGAAGTGAAGCTGAACCATAATATAGGAGCACTACCATGAGGTGAGAGGAACAGGTAGAGAAGGCATTTCTCCTACCTGAGGATGAGGTAATGCTCAGGATGGTGGAGACAATGGGAGTGTAAGAATAAACAATAAGGAAACAGGTTCTAATTCCATGCAGTAGAACAGAGGAGAGAAGTACTGTAAAATTGATGGATATATCAGAACAGGACAGAGGGAAGAGTGAGGGCAGCTCACAGCTGTAGTGGGGGATGGAATCATCTCCACAGAAGTCCAAGTTCATAGCAAGAAGGGTGTTGATGAATGCATCCAGAAAGGCCAGGTTCCAGGATCCCCATACGAACCCCTTACGGAGCTGGTTGCTCATCATCTGTCCATAGAGCAGAGGGTGGCAGATGGCAACACAACGGTCATAGGCCATCGCTGAGAGCAGGCAGTCTTCTGTGCCCCCAGATTCAATCACAAAGAAGACCTGAGCCAGGCAACCTCCAACAGAGATGGTTTTCCTCTGAGACAGGTGATTCTCCAGCAGCTTTGGCACTGTGGTAGAAGAGAAACAATAATCCAGAAAGAAGAGGTGACTCAGGAAGAAGAACATGGGGGTGTGGAGCTGAGGATCTGCCCTGACGACCAGAAGCATCAACAGGTTCCCCATTAGTGTCAGGATGTAAATTCCCAGGAAAAGCACAAAGAATAAAGCCTGGACATGGGGGTCAGCAGACAGTCCAAGGTGGACGAACTCGAGGATGGTGCTGTGATTCCCCAATGCCATTTAGAGATGCCGCTGTCTAGAAATAAATTAGGGGGAGACTTGAAACCTCTATCAATCACAATCATTATTTAGGAGCAGATGTCTTTCTTCCTATTATACTAACTTAAAATTCCTGTATGACCTCACTGGTTCCTTTGAATCCCTTCATCCCGTATTGATATTTTCTTTCAGTCATCACCCTGGAAGAATGTCGTCTAATGGCTGCTTGTCTACTTCAGAGATTGGTGAGGAAATTTATTCATATTTTCAATCAAGACTATGACTAATAGTCTCTTCTTTATCTATAATGTGGTCTACAATGTTCCCTATTCTAGTGTAATTTCTAATGGAATTCCTAGCGAGGATATTTCAAAAATTGACTTCTTTTCTCTGTTACTCAGTCTCTTACTCCCATTGAAAACCTAGTCATGATGATATTATTATTATCTTTTAAGTAACAGGGGCAGAGATTGAATCCCAGGACTTCATATATGGTAAGCAGGTGCTCAACCACTGAACCACATCTGCTCCCATGAGTTGATTTTTTTTCTTGGTTTTGTTTGTTGCTTGTTTTGTTTTTTATTTTTTAAGGAGTCACTGGGAACCAAACCCAGGACTTTGCATGTGGGAAACAGGCTCTCAGCAGCTTGAGTCACATCTTGTCTCCTGATGATATTATTTTGTCTTCTGTTAGGTTTTTCAGAAACAATTTTACATAAATTGCTCATTTCATCTTTGGAACAAAACTGAAATGTGTAGACACCAGCACTTTTATGCATAGTATGTGTGTGTATGTTTTTGAGTGTTATAGTCCATTTTATTTGAAGGATGGAATATAAGGAATAAGGGAGTAATTTTCTGCGTCCATTTTGCTGTAGAGAGAATTAGGTATCTGATGTTCTATAACTATTCCCAATTGACCATTTGAGCAGTCAAGATTTGACTCCTTTATGTATAATAGAAACAAGAGGTCATTTTACCATCCAGTATCTCCTAATCAAAGCTTGGTTTTCCAGTCCTCTAACATCTGGCATCTCTTGGCTTTTGTAATGGTCAAGCTATTACTTTATGGAGAGCCTTAATGCTGGGGGTAGACTAGTGTACTCCCCTCTGATCACCCCATAGCATATCTTTCTCTTTCCTTTTTCTCAAGCATGTGCTCCTCATGGAATGCTGTTTAATTCAATCTAAACCTTATTTATATTCTGCTTTCACCAAAATTTCAATGTCTTTCTGAAAAATTCCTTTATCATATCCTTTCCTGAAATAACCAGTATGTATATCAGTTGGACAACTATTACCTTTGAGTGCCTGATAATTGATTAGCCATCATAAACACTTTTGTTTTTAATCCCCATAACCAACTGGGGGGCAAATCACTGCAATGAGATTTTTAAAATAAGAAAACAAAAGTATTTGGGTGTCTTACTAACTCTTTAACATCCTTTTTCCCACTTACCTCTCTGATTTCAAGAATGTGCTCTTTGTATCCTGGTCTGATTGCTCCCTGTTAAGGATTTCTTAGGCATTCTTGCTTCTTGTCACAGTATGACCTAATCTATCCACTCACAATAAGAAATTCTTTTCCCTGTATGACAGCAGATGAATCACTCTCTTACTCTGGTATATAGTGTATCATTTGTATAGTGTATTTCTTTTTACCCCTTTCCATGACATTTTAGTTTCTTGATGACAGTGATTTTGTTCTATATTACTATGCAAAAGGACTTTTGCCCCTGTGAAGGAAATTGCATATAGTAGAATTCCAATGTGTATTTGCTATAGAAAAGAACACAATAAAGTGAAAAGTACAGAGTGCATAGCTCATATCGTGGGGGAAAGTCTCCAAATCCCCAAGCTTAAGAAAGACTGAACAAAGATAAGTGGAAAGTGAAGACAAAGAAATGTGTTTGCGTACTATCCTAGTAGGATAGTACAGTGTCATAGGTCTGATATTTGGCCCTATGGAAGGTCAGGGAGTGGACTTGACCTGTGCACCTACCGACAACCACCAGATCCCTGTACCTGAGGAGTCATCCCACACCCACCAGCCAACTTTTACCTGTACTAAAAAAGTGTTTAAACTCATTATAGCAATCTACAGCTACCCAGCCATCAATCAATCATCACCTGTTTATCCTTTATTTGTCTTTTCATGCATTCACTTTGTAATTCTTTCCTTTCCTTAATAATCCACCTTTCTTTTTTTATTCTTCTACCATCTCTCCACAAACCCCTATATTCAGATAACAAATATTCACATATTTTCTGCTACATATGAGTTTTTGTTAATCATTGGGAGGATGACAGCTTAGTATAGACCTATTTTCAACTGTTATGTAAATAATTTTTGTCCCTTTAGATTATAGTCACTTTTCCTTAGAATCCAAGTCTAAATTTTCTTCTTAGACTTTTTACTCTCCTCTATCTTGAAATGTGTTCTGTGCTGAACACCCAAATTGTTCCTTTTCACAAAAGATAACTTTTGTCTCCCCAGTCCCACTGATATTTTATTTGACCTGTAATCTGCATCTTTGTCATGATACTACAGTGTCAGTCATTGGGACTACTCAAAGGCCTCGCAATTACTTTGAATTCTGCACACCGATCCACCTACCTAAAATTGTCCGTTTTACTCATTATCTCACTATTAATATTGAATATTCACAAAATTTACCAGCCAATTAGACCTTCTAAGATTCTGTGTGTGTATATATATATATGTTTTGCCTAGTAGGATAGTACACAACATATTGGCTCAAATAAATTCTAATTCAGCACTGAAGGAACACAACTTGCTCAAAAATTATATTTTGAGTAACTTCTCTTAATCTTACATTTGCCAAATCCTGTTGGATGTATACAATTTCCCTGGTGTCTAAACTAGCAATCAACAACAATAAAACAGAAAATAGACTGAGGCCATTGTCTCCAACAACATGAACATTTCTGCACTTGGTACTTTCTGTCTGAATTAAATGGAAAATCCTTTGATTAATGTACTTTTTATACATCTTATGCTCATTTTTCTATCAGAGGGATCTCTGTGCCTTCAATTCTCACTGAAATTGAATGACTCAAACCAGGTCCATATTGGCTGGAGAAGGATTATTCTGCATCTTTAAAGTGAGAAGAAGGATAAATGCAGAGGTTAATTTTGTGTGATTCTTCAAAGGAAAGCTGGGTTTACCAGTTTCCAAGTGATAGTAATACAATATAACATAAATTTACATATAAGCAGATATAGAATTTGGGGGTTTTACTAAACGTCATCCTATTCTGTCCTTTCCTGCACGTTTAGGCAAGGATAACTCCTCAAAAACATTCATAATATCAATTCATTTATTCCTAATGAAAAATGAGGAGGAGGATGCTAATGATAATGAAGAAGATAGCGCTAAACATCATTCCAAGCACTTTTCATGTATTAAGATACTTATTTCTCACACCAATCCTATGAGATAGGGACCATTTATATCCTTATCCTTTCTTGTTTTAAACAGATGAGGAACTGAGGCACAAAGCTGGTAAGGAACTTGCCCAAACCCACAGAGGTAGCGAGCAGTGGAGTTAGAATTTGAGCCCAGCAGTTTGGCATGTAACTCATCACGTCCTTTCCATAGGGCAAGTAGCACAGAAGCATTCCTTGAACAAGAGCCATATAACATAGGATTCTTACCATGTTTGTCAGTTTCAAATGAATTTAATTTTTAAATGGTAGTGAATTTTACAAATGCTGGGATTGATGAGCTGTTTAGAAGGTGAACAGAACGAGGCCCGTTATTTCCTTAAGTCACTGAGCATGGAAAAATACTCCAATTGATCAAACTTGGGGAAATAAGGAGACTCAGAGACAGTATAAATACCACATATTTGGGAAGCCCTTAGACTACAGAGTAGTGAAAATAAGTGGGCAAGGAATAATAACCCCAATGAATTCAATTTTTTTCTTTACTCTTTCTTAATTTCGATCCCTGCTGCTATTTTCTTCAGCCTCTAATTAGTTTGATCCATATTGAAGATGAAAGCAGTTAGTAATAGCTGAAAATTGACTTCTATGGTACATCCAATTAGGCATAGAAAAGGACCAAAATTCACTATCTACTCTGATGTACTCCCCCAACTCCTCACCTAACTTTTATGCTCCAGCTGCTGTATCCTGCCTTTATTATACTCCTTGGGCATGGAGCAATGCTGAATTTGAAGTCAGAGTGCACAATATTTCCACTGCTATAACCTAACATTAGTCATGGATTCCAGAGAGTTTCCCCCAGGTATAGCTGCTCAGAGTATGTGAACACCTAGACCACACTTCATGGAAATGTGAAATTCTGCCTTAATTTAGAGGCTTATTCTCTAGTACACAGAAACTCTACAGAAAGATTCAGAATGGAAAGATATCTCTCAGAGAGCCAGAAAGAAAGGACATATTAGGAATGGGAAAGAAGTGGTTAGGAGAGAAAGGGAAGGAAATTTCAGTTAATCATAGAGGACATTACCAAGTAGGTGAGCTGGTGGTTATGGCTCAGAAGACTTCCTGCTGTTTGGGCCTTTTCCTGAGCCAGGAGACACTATGTTCCTGAGAACCAATTGTTTTATGGCCCAATTACTGGTACTTCAGTTGATTTTCTCTGTCTCTTGAGAAATCACAGTAAAGGCATCACAATGATTTACCCCAGAAGTTTCAGGTCTTGAATCCTTAATCTCTGTCTTGGTCTTGTCTTTCTCTCTCACTAATCCTCTAAATTCCTAAAAAAACAAAACAAAACCAAAAACAGAAAATGTAACAGGCCATATATGGGATAGCTATAGACTCAAACATAGGTGCATCACTTCATTTAGTTAAATATTTTCCCCTAAAAACTGTATTAGGCAAATCTGTGATGTGAATGATTCTTACATATATCCTTTCAGAAGGGCAGATATTTGATTAGGTAGTCAATAATGTGATGGCTGAGCCTGATGGCTCAGGTGACAGAAGAACCAATGTCTTTTATTCTCTGGAGTCACAGGCTGAAACCTGTGACTCATTAACACAACAAGCAGAAATTTATAGGGGTCTCAGAGGATACCACTTAGAATGGCAGTTTTGAATTTTTATGTTGAAGCTAAAAATTAAATGGAAATTTTGGATATTTTATGGTCTTTGAAATATGTATATGAGTAGCAATTTCCTTCTACCTGTATACCTCATTTAGGACATCACAGGAAGGCTTTGCATTTATGCTTTTATTTTTTTAAATTTTATTGAAGTATTTTATTCATATATGAACATACATAAACAATAAGTGTATAGTAAAAGTTGTGAACTTACAAATCAATCATGCATAACATCATTCAGGGGTCCCATACATCAAACCACCACCAACACCCCACATTATTATGAGACATTTGTTACAAATGATGAAAGAATATCACCAAAATCTTACTAATAACTATAGTCCATATCTTATATTTGGTGTATTTTTCCCCAAACCCATCTTATTATTATTTTTAAATATATATTTCATTATAGAAGTTGTGAATTTAGAAAACAATCATTGTGCATGTAATTTTAACTGTCTTACAGGTTATTTCCATTGCCTATGGATTTGATTTTATAAACATTTTTCTGAAGTATAATTTAGTGGTCAGTGTGCTAATGATTATATAAGATTTTAGGGATACTTTTAAATGCAGGTGATGAAAGTCATGGGAAAAAAAAAGACACACAACTGAGTGATCAAAGTGACAAATACTGTAGTTTAATCCTGAAGATGTAGAACTGAAAAATACCCACCGGAATTTAGAACTAGCATATTATTTTTTTCATTAAGCAATGGTGGAGTCGTTAGCCAAATTAAAGAAGATTTAGATGTGGATTAATGCAGGGAAACAGGTATGTTTTCAAAATTTTGGAAGAGTGTGTAAGTAGAGTAAATAAAACTTAATAGCAAATATTTATTAATGACTTACCAAAGGCCATGTAGTGATCTATTTGCTTTCATTGTCATGAGTTATGCCACACAACAATTCTAAGAGTAAGAACTTCTTTTTATCCCCATTTTCAGATGAAGAAACTGAGGCAGTGGTCCAAGTTCATACAGTTATGAAGTGGTAGAGTCTGGATTCAAATTCAGTTCATGAGATAAAGAAATCTCCTTTTTATTCTATGTTAAATGGCCTCAAGAACTGATTTTCACCCAAAAAATTAATTTTTTACTGACTATATGAACATTTGATATAGAATGTTTGGCGTCTGACAAGAAGAGCTGTAAATAATTTCTCAACTCATTTAACAAATATCCATTGTGTGGAAGTCATTAGAAGTGGAAAAGCATAAATGTTGCTAGAGCTATATTACTAAAATACTCAAGTAATTACATTTCACAAACCAATCTATACTTGTGTCCTGTGAACAATGTCTTCATCTTACAGTGCTATTTCTGATTGTGATTGTATTTTCCCTGAGTTTTAATTAGAACAGGTTAAAATTAAGCATCAGTGAACACTTCTCACTGCAAGTTGAGAGTGCAGATGCAAGCCGGGAAAAGGAGTTAATTCAAATTTTATCTACACAGTGCAAGACTTAACTATAAAAGAACAGTTGTGAACTGTGTTAAGAAGCATGGTAAGTCAAGGCTTCCTTCAAAGAAAAGTTTGTGCATATGCAGTAGCAGAGTTTCTGGCTTGTTTAGAATATAGGCAATCATGAATGGTGAATTAGATCATGGGAACAATTTTGTTGCTTCACCGGGTAACGATCATTGTTGCTCCAAACATATCAGTAATTAAATGTTACTTTATTGTGGTTTATTTATGTACTTTTCTATCAAAGAAAAGATAGAACTTTTCTATCAAATAGTTCACAATTCTTACAGCCTCCACCCCATTACACAATCCAAAGAGGTTTCCACATTTTTTTGTATTTGCAATAGAAGTTTGGTACCAAATCTGTTTTGGTTTCCTAGGCTGCTTAAAGCAGATACCATGAAATGGCTTGCCTTATCAACAGCAATTTATTAGCTAGAGGCCGAGAAAAATGTCCAAATCAAAGCACCATCACTGCAACGCTTTCCTCCCTAACACTGGCTGTGGCTGATCCTTTGCTCCTCTGCCACGTGGCAAGGCACAGGGAGGCAAATTCTGTGTCTCCCTTCTCTTGTGGGTTTCGTTGGTTTCACCTTTTTGAGTTTTGTAGCCCTTTCTCATTTTGTAAATTTCCAGATAGGAAGTGATATATCAAAGGGAGTGAGAATCAAATAGAGGGACGAGAGTCTCCTGAGAAGATAGGCAGAGCCTAATAGGGGAGGACAGGCCAGTATGTCAAGCCTTCAATGTTGTTGCAAGTAACTATGAATCTTGTTCTTCAAGGAATGAGGCTTGGTGGTTTTCTGCGGGACCTGAGGGGAGTGGGAGAAAAGAATAGAATAGATGGAATATGGAGCATTTTGAAGGTGTTGGAATTGTTCTACATCATCTTGCAATGATGAATATGGCCATGTTAAATTTTGTCAAAATTTATAAAAGTGTATGTTCCAAAATATAAACCATAATGTAAATCATTGACCATGGTTAGTAGCAATGCTTCAATACTTGTACATCAATTGTAACAAACCACCCATATGTAAAATATTATTAATAGGGGAATAGGAGGAGGTTGTTGTGTATATGGGAATCCCCTATATTCTGTACATGGTATTTCTGTAACCTAAAGCTTCTTTAAAGACAAAATGAAAAAAAAAAGACACTGGGGGAATAAATGGAAGAAAATGTCACTGTACACACAAGACAACAGATCTTACAGTGATGAAAAACGTAATACCAAATATATTTTTAAAATTTTAATTTATTACTTTTTATTATTTCAATATTTTTAAAAATTTTCATATTTTATTTGTTATTTTTAAAACTATCATTGTTATTTCATTTCCTTATTAATTTTATTTGGTTATTTTGTTGGCTTCATTTTTGAAGAAGTTTTGCATCACAGAAGGGTTACAACTGTGGTAGGGGAGGATCATTGGTGCCTGTGTCAGTAATGGGGGATGCATAAGAGGAGGTTCACCTGGGGCATACCTATGAGGCATATGAAGCATTCAAGTGCCCATGGGGCATTGTCATAGTGGTTGGAGACCCACACAATAACCAAAGGAATATCAAATTCCAGTCTTGGAGAGTTCAGCCACATTTCCTAATAGGACAACATGAATCCACCAGTACAGAGGCAATGACTAGCGAAGGAAGATGGACCATTGATGGGTCCTTGATATTTTGGCTGTACTTATGAACCTTTTGTTTGGAAATTGAAACTTAGCCTAGTATTATAGATTGCCTAAGAATTACCTGCTGAGATTCTCCTTGTTCCTCAAATGTGGCCTCTCTCTAAGCCAAACGCAGCTTATAAATGCACTACATTCCCCACTGGTGTGGGACATGACTCCCGGGGATGAGTCTCCCTGGCACCGAGGTATTACTAGCAAGCACCAACTAGCAATGCAAATGGAAAAAGACCTTGACCAAAAGGGGGAAAGGGTAAAGACAAAATGAGTTTTTGTGGCTAATAGACTTCAAAGAAAGTCTGGAGGTCATTCCTGATGTTACACTTATGCATGACTAAGCAGTATCTCATTGACTGCCACAGTAAATAAAGCTTAAATAGTGTGGCACCTGAGGACTGTGGAGACACCCAGACACCATAGGAAGGGCAGACAGCTCAGGAGTTTAGTACCCTGCCAGTGGGTCCTACATTTGAATTTATGCTCCCCAGGGTGACAAGGTGGGACTCAGTTGTAGTTTTCCTACACATGGCTCTTCTGCCTCTTATATTTGAACCAATTTTTAGTACTAGAGTTGATAACTTTATGTACAAGAGGTTTAAATCTTTGGACTTTCCATGTGCCAATCAGGCCCTGAATCTCAAAAGAGTTGCATTCCCTACTCTCCAGTTCATTGGACTCACCCAGGACAATGAACAAGAAAATGATGATGGACAACGACCATCCCAAGGAACAGAAAGAGTCTACAACTGCAAGCAAGATAGTCCCTTCCATCTGTCCCATGGGCTCTAAGTCCCCTCTCAAGTGGAGGTGGAGTAGGCATCACCATTCCAGAATCCTCAGGATTGGGAATGAACGATGGGCTACAGTAGACTTACTATTATTCTACTATAGACTTATTGTGATTCTAGCAATGGAAGGACTTTTATCATTGATGTGGAGGCAGTGTCCACCAGAGATTCTGAGGGGAGGGAGAGGGAAAAATGGTTGTAATATGGGGTCAGTTTAAAGACACTGGAATTGTCCTGAATGATGTTGCAATGATAGATACAGGCCATTACATATCTTGTCATAACTTACAAAACTGTGCAGGAGAGTCTAAACTATAATGTAAACTATAATCCACACTTAGTGGCAATGCACCAATATGTGTTCATCAATTATAACAAATGTACCACACTAATGAAGGATGTTTTTAATGTGGGAAAGTATGGGAGGGGGAGGGAGGGGGGCATATGGGAATCCCCTATTTTTATGTAACATTTATGTAATCTAAGTATCTTTTTAAAAAATAAGTAAAGTGTATTAAAAAAAAGAAGTGACAAACATGCTTTTTGAAACTGGGAGCAGGTGGATCCATATTATGTAGTGGCAGACATCTAATTGAAAATATTGCCTGCAGTAACATGGAAAGTAGAATATGTACTGAATAAACTTGGTTATCTAGCTAAAAAGACCTCATTAAATGAACAGATATACCATATTCGTGTTTTAGAAGCCTCAAGTTTGAAAATTGTACATTCCAGCCCTATTGATTTATAGGTTCATGCAATTTCCATAAAAATTCCAGAAGGCAATCTCTACGAATGATCAGTTTCTGCTCACAATTAAGTGATGGAGGATGTAGAGGGAGTTTCACAAGCAGTTGGAGATCACTGGTGTCTGATTAGAGTAGTGTCTACCACATCATATATGTGACTATGTATATATTTAAAATATAAGAAATTGTTATAACTCAATATTTAGATGACTAAATTTCATTAAAATGTGCTAAACATTCACACAGACATTTCATTAGAAAGTATAAATAAATAAGTAAAAGAGCTTAGCATCATTGACACAGGAAAATTAAAACCACAATGAAAAAAACCCTACAAATTCATTAGAATGGTAATAATTCAAAGGCCTGACATTACTAAGTATAGGAGAAGTTTTAGAACAACTAAAATTCTCATACATTATTGATTCCAATATAATGTAGCAAAATTAACTTGGCAGTTCTCTGGTTTTCTAAAAACTTTCTAGGAACCCAGCAATTCCATTATTAGATATTTATCCAAAATAAATGAAAACATGTATTCTCACCCAGAGTTTTAAGTTATTGGTACCAGCCTTATTCATAATAGTAAAACACTGGATGTTAGCAAATGTCCTTCATCGTATGAGAGAATGGAAAAAAACATGCATGACTCTAAAAAACAATATGGTAATCAAAGAAGCTAGACTGCGATGTACATGCTGTATGATTCCATATTTACGAAACTCTAGAAAAGGTAAATTCGATTTTTTTATGTGAGAATAGTGAGTTAACAATAGTGAGTATACTATTAACCACAGCCCATCATTCACTACAGGGTTCACTGTGTTATATGGTTACCTGTCTTGTACAATCTATCTAAAGTATACACTCAGTGGCTCACAGTTTCATCACAGAGCTGTGCTGTCATTAGCTCCGTCCATTTGAGAACATTTTCATTACTCCAAAAGGAAAAATCCCATTCCTCTTTAAACCCCCCCCCACATTGACCCTTAGATTGATATAGTACCTTCTTTGCCATTGCTGTAAAAATATTATAGTATTATAGTTAACTTTAGTCTGTATATTACATAGATTGCTTTTTTCCCATATGTCTCCATATTATTTTTAAGATAAAATTTTATGGAGGTATATCATTCATATATAAATATGAATATATAATTGAGTTATTCTTTATCTATGTTCACATATCTAAACAATAAGTATATAGTAAAAGTTATAAACTTACCAAACAAACATGCATATCATCACACAGGGTTCCCATACATTTTCTCACCACCAACAACTTGCACTGTTGTGAAAGATTTCTTATAAACTATGAAAGAACATTGTCAAAATATTTCTACTAACTATAGCCCATGTCTTATATTTGGAGTATTTCCCCTAAGCCACAAGATGATGAACACCCTGTATTTATTATACGTTTGTTATAGTTCATGAGAAAATGTTCTCATATTTGTCCTGTTAACCACAGTCCATCTTCCATCCCTGGATTCCCTGTGTTATACAGCCCCATGTTTTGTACAATCCATTCAAAGGGTACAGCCAGTGGCTCTCATTTTCATCACAGAGTTGTCCTGTCATCACCTCGATCAATTTAGAACATTTTCATAAGGAAAAATGCCATACCACCTTATACCTCCTCCTGTTGTCTCTTAGAAGTGATATAATATCTTTTTTGCCATTGCTTAAAAAATATCACAAAATTACTATTTTTTCTTTATATGATTTCCTTTATATGAATGAGAAATTCATTTTTTCCCACTGAAACTGCCCTTTCTATATTGTCCTCTTGTATCCCAATACCTTTCTGTTCAATTGTCTACCCTATGAAATTATAGCTTCATTTTTCATTAAATTTACTTTCTAAGAGATTTTAGAAATTCATTTTTTATGGACCTCCTTTTCGGTGTTGTCCTATCTCCCCTGGGTGCTTTCAACTATTCTAGGTCAATTCAATGCTCACTGAAATTGAGTGACTCAGCCCAGGTCCATATTGGTTGGAGAAGGAATATTCTGCATCTTTACAGTGAAAGGAAGGATCAATGCAGAAGTTAGTTTTGTGTGATCTTTCAAAGGGAAGCTGGGTTTACCAATTTGCATGTGATAGTAATATAAGATAATACAACTTTACACATAAGCGGATATTGAATTTGGAGTTTAATCTAAAAGTAATCCCATTCTGTCTTTTATTCCATGTTTATGCATCCATTCATAATATTAAGACATTTAGTCCTAATAAATAATGAGGAGGAGGATGCTGATGATAATGAAGAAGACAGTGCTAAACACCATTCCAAGCACTTTCCATATATTAAGATACTTATTTCTCATACCCATCATCATTTATATCCCCATCCCTTCTTGTTTTAAACAGATGAGGAACTGAGGCAGAAAACTGGTTAGGGAAGTTGCCCAGATCTACAGAGGTAGCAAGCAGTGGAGCTGGAATTTGAGACCAGCATTTTGGCATCCTTTCCATGGGGCCAGGTAGTACAGAAACATTCCTAGAACAAGAAACATAACACAGTATTCTTGAACATATTGTTTATTTCAAAGGAATTTAACTTTAAAATGTTAGTCAATTTCACAAATGTTGGAATTGAAGTGTTATTTAGAAGGTGAAGAGCATGGAAACGTACCCTACTTGATCTAAATTGGGGGGAATTTGGATACTCAGACTGTATAAATACCATGGTTCTGAGAAGTCCTTAGACTAGGGAGCAGTGAAAATGAGTGTGAATGAATAATAGCATGAAAACATTCCATTTTTTCTTTAATATATCTTAGTTTTGATCCCTACTGCTATTTTCTTCTGCACCTATATTAGTTTGAACGGTCTTGAAGATGAAGGCAGTTAGTAATATATGAAAACACATGTAATTGGGTGATGAAAAGGACCAAAACCCACTATCTACTCTGATGTACCCTCCCCGCTCCTCTTCTGACTTTTATGCTCCAGGTGCTGTGTCCTGCCTTTATTATACTCATACGGCACAGACCAATGCTGAGTTTGAAGTCAATGTGCACAGAATCTCCATCCCATAATCTAACACTAGTCACTGATGCAAGAGCGTTTTCCCCAGGTAGCTGCTCAGAGTAGGTGAACACCTTGACCACACTGCATGGAAATGTGAAAGTCTGCATTGATTTGAGGGCTTATTCTCTAGCACACAGAAAGAAAGCCTCAGGGTGAAAAGAAGCCTCTCATAGTGCCAGAGAGAGAGAGAGATCATATGAGGAAAGAGAAAGAAGTAGACAGGAGAGGAGCGGGGGGAGGAAACATCAGTCAATCATAAAGGACATTACTGAGTAGGTGGGGAGGGGGGAGTTATGTATCAGAAAACTTCCTGCTGTTCTGGTCTTTTCCTGGGCCAGGAGTATCTATGTTTATAAGGACCAATTATTTCATGTCCCAATTACAGGAACTTCAGTTGCTTTTCCCTGTCTCTTGAGAAACTACAATAAAGGCATCACAATGGCTTACCCTAGAAACTTCAGTGCTTGCATCCTTTGAGTTCTGTTTTGGCCTGTGTTTCTCTCCCACTCGTCCTCAAAAAACAAAACAAAACAAAACAAAACATGTAAGAAGGCATTTATCAGATAACTATAGACTCAACCACAGGTGCATCATTTCATTTATTTAACACTTTTTTCCTATAAACTGTGCTAGGTGAATCTGAAAGTGAATGATTCTCACATGCATCCCTTCAGAAGTGCAGATATATGATTAGGCAGTCAGTAATGGGATGGCTGAGCCTGATGGCCCAGGAGACAGGAGCCAATGTCTTTTATTCTCTGGAGTCACAGCCTGAAGCTCAAGTTTAGACTCATTAACACAAGAAAGAAATTTATAGGGATCTCAGAGGATTCTATTTAGAACAGTCTTTTTGAATTTTTATGTTGAAGCTAAAAAATGGAATGGAAATATGGGATGTTTGATGGTCTTTGAGTGGAAATTCCTTCTGTCTATATACCTTTTTTTGGGAAATCACAAGAAGGCTGTGAATTTATTTTTAACTATCTTGAACGTTATTTCCATTGCCCTTGTATTTAATTTTATAAATATCTTACTGAAGAATAATTTAGTGGTCAGTGTGTTAATGATTATATAAGATTTTAGTATACTTTTGAATGCACCTGATGAAAGTCATCGCAAAAGTAAGCCACAAAATAGTGATCAATAGTTACAAATACTGTAGTTTATTCCTGAAGATTTGGAACTGAAAAATATCCACTGGAATTTGGAGCTGCGGTCTTATTTTTGTCATTAAGGAATGGTGGTGTCATTAGCCAGACTGACAAAGATTTATATGAGGATTAATGCTGGGAAACAGGTATGCTTTCAAAATTTTGGAAGAATATATGAGTAGAGTAACAAAAGGCTAATAGCAGCTCTACTCACATATTCTTTCAAAATTTTGGAAACATACCTGTTCCCCAGCCACACATAAATCTTCAATTAGAAGCAGAGTGGGCATCACTATCCCAAAATCGTCAAGATTTGGGAATGAACAATGAACTAAAGTAGACTTATTATTATTCTACTCTAGACTTATTATTATTCTAGCAATGGAAGAACTCTTTATCATTGATATAAAGGCAGGGGCCACCAGAGGCTCTGAGGGATGGGAGAGGGAAGAATTGGTGTAATATGGGGACATTTTCAGGACATTGGTGTTGCCCTGCAAGACCTTGCAGTGACAGATACAGGCCATTGTATATTTTGTCATAACCTACAAATTTGTGTGGGATACAGCGTAATCTGCAATGTAAAATGTAATCCGTGGGTAGTAGCAATGCTTCAATATGTGTTCATCAATTGAAACAAATGTACCACACTAATGAGGGATGCTGTTGATGTGGGAAAGTGTGTGTCGGGGGAAGATGGGGACATATAGAATCCCTTGTATTTTTTATGCAACATTTTTGTAAACTAAAGCATCTTTAAAAATAAAAAAAATTAATTAAAAAAAGTTAATAGCAAATATTTATTAATCATGTACCAAATGCCAAGTATTGATCTACTTGCTTTCATTGTCCTACGTTATACCACACAACAATTCTAAGTGTTAGGACCTCTTTTTATCCCCATTTTCAGATGAGGAAACTGAGACAGAGTCCCAAGTTTGCACAGTTATGAAGTGGTAGAGTCCAGATTCAAATTCAATTCATGGGATAAAGAAATTTCCTTTTTGGTCTATGTTGAATGGCCTCAAGAAATAATATTCATCCAAAAATTATTATTATTTTTACTGACTATATGAACATTTGATATGAAAGTACAACATTTGAATTCTGACTCTGATAAAAAGGGAAAGAAGGTATGTATTTTGGCATCTGGCAAGGAGAGTCATAAATAATTTCTAAACTCATCTAATAAATATTCATTTCACATAAGTCAGTAGAAGTAGAAAAGCATAAATATTCCTAAAGCTACATTACTAAAATACTCACCTAATTACATTTCACAAACCAATCTATACTCGTGTCCTGTGAACCATGTCTCCATCTTTGAGTGCTACTCTGATTGTGATTGTATTTTCCCTGAGTTTTAATTAGAACAGGTTAAAATTAAGCATCAGTGAACACTTCTCACTGCAGGATGAGCGTGTAGATGCAAGCTGGGAGAAGGAATTAATTCAAAGTTTATCCAACCGGTGCCAGGCTTAATTATAAAAGAACAGTTGTGAACTGTGTTCAGATACATGGTAAGTCAAGGCTTTCTTCAAAGAAAGGTTTGTGCATATGAGTTAGCAGAGTTTCTGGTTTGTTTAGAATTTGGCAGTCATGTATGGCAAATTAGAAATGAGAACAGTTTTGTTGCTCTGCGGAGTAATGATCATTGTTTTTCCAAATGCATCAGTAATTAAATAATACTTTATGCTGTTTTTTTTGCATTCTGTTGCTGACTCCTACTCCTTATTTCTAAATACCATGGATTTTACCTTCTGGGATGTTTGGATAAACTCCAGTTCTTTCACTAAATAATGTGGTACTGCTACTGAAAGTGGTCAAAGCAATATTGATCTATTTGGGGTTTAAGACATTATTGAAATGAATCATAATGAAAAAAAAAAAAGGTAAGACTTGGCACATGAGAATATTTTCCTAAAATGTGGGTGACACTGTCAGTTAATGCCTTGGCAATTGGAATTTTGGGCTGAATAGTGTTTGTAGTCAGAGCTATTCTGTGCACTATGAGCTGTTTGGCAGCATCCATGTCCTCTACCCACTAGATGCCAGCAGCACATTTCCCAGCTATGACTACTAAAAATAAGTCCAGATATTTCCAAATTCCTATGGGAGACAGGGCAGGGAGATACAGAAAAATCATCCTTGGTTGAAAACTCCCAATTTATACAAATGATTTCGTGAAGTAATTTATACTATAATATACAGAATTAGTAATGAATATGATATATGTGAAACACAAAAAAATTGTACTTTAGTTAAGAAAGGAGAGTTGCTAACATAATTCTAGCCTCAGAATTAAAAGCAGAATAAACATAATGGTTGTGGAGTTAAATAGAAATCATTAGTAATCTGGTGTCACCTGTCTACAGGCAGTAATCAGGTAGAATAACACAAGCACTCTGCCCTGGGTCCCATGGTGTGAGCGTTTAGGCTGTTCTTCATTGGAGTAACTGTGGGTGCTTGTGAGGTAACTGGGTCCAGATCTGAAGACCAGAAGTCATGGTGGGTTTAATACATCACTGTAGCTGAACAATGATAGTCTTTTTTTATTTGCTGACTTAAAAAATGATGGTGCAAGAACATGGTTCATACATTCAAGTTGAATATGAAATTCAGTGATCATAATCTACTGGAATAGCTGAGTGTATATATGATACCTGCACCCTCCTTTTTTCAGTTTCTAGGCTGCTCAAGCAAAGACCATGGAATGGTTAGGCTTGAAAAATGAGAATTTATTTGCTTACTTTTGGAGTCCAGAAAAGTGTCAAAATCAAGACATCATCAAGAAAATACTTTCCTGCCGCGGTCCAGCCGAGGCACGAGGGAGCAGGCTGAAGGTGGTTAAGGGCGTTGGCGAGAGTGATGAGTCGTACACCAGATTGAGTGAGAATTGACAACTGACTTTATTGTAAGATAAGCACAGTTTTTATATTCTATTTTTTGGCAAGCGTAAGCATTCTCTTTGAAGTTATGCAAGGTTGTAGACGTCATATAGAC
>JAQZBX010034630.1:0-24933 GCA_029593785.1 Cabassous unicinctus | reverse complement strand
GCAATGGTGACTACGATGAGAAGGTAGCCTGCCAGGGTGATTAAATATACGATTGTAAACACAATGAACAAGAATGTCTGAAAATTCTGATTCTGCATCAGTTTCAGCAGGATGAATTCTGTCACATTGTATACTTGCTCCATGATCAAATGATTTTGCATATGGATAATTGGTTTATCTGTAAAAAGCCATGATGGTACAATAATTTTGTTTAAGAAAATAATATACCTTTCATATAATTTGCTTCTTGTAAGATTTATGGAACCCCAAAGCTGACATATCCTAGACTTAAAAAAATTGGGCTCAATTTTCAATCAGATACAGTGTGAATTCATAGTCTTCTTCTACACACCCACACACACACACACATGCAAACAGTTTTATGACTTTTCATTTCAGGCACATTTCCAGCAAACATATATGGCTGGATCTCTCCCAATCACTCTCATAGTATTTTCTTACATAAAAATCAGTAATAAAAATAAAAATCAGTAATTAACTATAAGCAGAGGCTTGATTTCATGAGTTTGTACCTCCCTGTGTTTCCTTTCTCATCATTCAGGCTAATGAGAATAAGCTACAGATTATTGTTGGGTTTAACATGTTTCTCCATGACTAGCAAACATCAGGAAAGTTCTGTTTGAAAATATGGATTATGTATACACATTTCCAACTTAACTGAACTGGGTGAATACTTGAGGCTGCAGAAACATATACTATCATAGTTAGATTTATGAGTTCATGCTTCATTGAAACAGAATTTATAGGAATGTCATGGATTACTTATTAAACACCTCTGTAAGAATGATAGCCTAAAAGGAAAAAACAAACAAACAATAACAGCTTGATGCCATGACACATTCTCAAATTTATTAGTAACAAAAATGTACTGTTTAGAGATCTCCTTTCATAATCAGTATCAGGGGTCCTTTGCAATTCAACACTCCATTTAAAGAAGATTATGAAACATCCTCTGAAGCTGTTCACCTGTTCAGAAAACAGATATTTTAATATGCAGACAAAAAAGCACTATAAGTAATTGGTCAAAGCATGTTCTCTAGAATAGATAGACTATATTTATATTTTGTTTTTACTGATAAGTAGCCAAGTGATGTTGTGTATGTGTCATAGTCTTATTGAGCCCAAAGTTTTTCATATATTTTGTAGGAAAAATAACAAAGGGCATAGAATTGAAGAACATCATTATTACTTATGTCAAAGTTTGTATCCTAAAAGTAAAAATAGTCTTTCACACACCCCAAAATTATTTTATATGAGCCAAAATAAGAAAACCACATATCATACATTTTATGTTTGAAATATTTCCTTTTTATAATATTAAGAGTAAACTAAATGGATTATGTGTGAATATAAATTAAATATATACTCATCTCAAGATGTTTGAAAAGATTTAAATATATTAGGAAAAATGTGAAGGCAGAAATCAATTACATCAGCCAATAGAAAAATGTTAGACCATAAATAAATTCATAAGACTATTATCTTATAAAACTGATGAATGCTCATAAATTAAGAAGCAGATAAGGACAACTCACAAAGGACATTAATAAAATAATATTTAAAGAATATTGCATATATTTTAGTTGGGTAATAAAAGTGTGTTCAACTACTGGTAGATACTTTTTAAAAAAGTAAGCATAGCCTGTATATATGTAAGTAGATTAAAAATTAATAAAAATTATAGGACTGTATCACAAAAAGGGAAAATCCTAATATAAACCATGTTTTATTATACAATATATAATTTAGAACAATTGTAGTAATAATTAGTCATACTTGTAATAAAAGTACCACACTAGTAACAAGGCTCAATATAGGAAGGGTTATAGTTGAATTGTGTGTTTTCTGCAAGATTAAGCAAATTTACATATTCTCTAATTTTAAAAAAAGCAACAACCACCTCCCCACAAAAAAACAAAGTAAGCCTTCTCTTAATGTCATAACCAAATGAAATGGAAAGAAAAGAAATGCATTTAATAAAAACTTAGCATCAATCTGCTCAAAAACAGAAAAAAACAAGAGATAAATATGTAAATGATCTCTGGATAGGGGAGGCATGATAATCAAAGTGCAGTGGATAAAACATAGCACAAAACTGATGGACTCAAATGCAGAAAGTCAGAATAAACTATAAACATGTTTGCAAAAAATGTGACAAGCAACTA
Organism: Cabassous unicinctus; assembly: GCA_029593785.1. Taxonomy (NCBI): domain Eukaryota; kingdom Metazoa; phylum Chordata; class Mammalia; order Cingulata; family Chlamyphoridae; genus Cabassous; species Cabassous unicinctus. The sequence continues at coordinate 22,747 of JAQZBX010034630.1, read as the reverse complement.
TAATTATGATAAGGAAGAAAAAAATATTATAGCCAAAACAATTTTGAAAAAGAACAAAGTTAAGTACTTTTACTATATATAATTTCTAGATTTATTATAAAGTGTTGTATTAGAGAAGAGATAAACATATAGATATGGGAAACATATAGTACAAAAATAGACGCATATTTAAGTGAGGAATTGATAATTGACAATGGTGTAGAACCGTTTCAATGGAGAAATGATAGTTATTTCAAAAATGGAGCTTCAGTAATTGGAAATACATTTGTAAAATTGAACTTTGGTCAATACTTGGTCAATACTTTACACCATGAACAAATATTGACCCTAAATCAATAATTAACCTAAATGTTAAACCTGAAAGTATAAAACACTACTATGGAACATTCAAATAATATTGTGAGACATTGTGTTAGGCAAAGCATTCTACATACAACATCAAAAGCATGACAAACTAAAGGAAAACATTGCTATATTGGACTTCAGTAGATGGGAAAGAAAAACACAACAGAATATGGGAAAATATTTGCAAATGACATATCTTAATATAAGATTTGTTTTCACAATATATAAAGAATTCTCAGTTTGCAATAAACTTAAAAATTCATTATAAATGGCAAAAGACTTGAATGTATACTTTACCAAAGAAGACATAAAATTGGTATATTGTATGCCAGGTAAAAGATGCTCACCATATTTAGTTGCACAAAAAAAGAGAAAGTAAAACCATAAGATATCAATACAGTTATTAAAATTTTATTTAAAAATTGACAATGCCAATATTTTATTTAAAAGTTGACAAATATGAAGAGGCATAGGGAATATCACTTGTTACTCATGGGAAAGCAGAATGTTATACTTTGGCAGGTTGACAGATATATAGGAAGTGTCACCTCCATATTTACCACACAAATCAGCTATTCCTCTCCTAAGTATTCACCCGAGCATAATGAAAACCTATGTGCACAAGCAAAAAATTGTTTTTGAAAATTTATACTAGGTTTGTTGGTGATTTCTAATACCTGGAAAAAATCTAAATGTCTCTCAGTTGGAAAATGAGTAAAGAAATTGTAACATATCCATAAATTTTGTATTACTCAATAGTCAAAAGGAATGAACTATTGGCACACACAATAACATGGAAAAATCTCAAATGCATTATGCTAACTGAGAGAAGAGAGGCTCAAAGCCCATGCACTAGTAATTCAGTTTACAACATCTTTTGGAAATGGCAGAAAATAAGGACAGAAACAAATCAGGGCTAACAAGGATGTGGAACCAGTTTACCAGTTCTGCACATATTAATCCTTAGTTTTCTATTTCTCTAAACTCATACCAGACAGAAACCTGGAATGAAAGGGCCTGTGGGGAGGGAAGCCTTACTACTGAATTGAAACCAAGTGCTTAAAGCATAGATTTCTAAATATTCCTTCCTTGCTAAAAAAGTCTATTAACAAAACAATAACCAGGTAACTCATTTACATATAAGAGTGTTTCCAAGAACAAACTTGCATACAGGCAACACTGACCCTAGAGGAGATCTTAAAAGCTGTAAAAAACAAAACAAAACAAAACAAAATAAAAACTCAAAGGCATGTAATGATGGAAAACCAAAAGACAACCATATCAAAAGAGTAAGATTTATGAGCCAAAGTAGTGAGTTATGTTTCTGTTTGTGTGTCTATTTATTTGCATCTGTCTATTTGCTCAATGTCTATTTTCATACTTCTGATGGTAATATCAAATTAACTAATGAAATTCTTAAAAGAATTCTATTCAAGTTGCTAAAAATTAAATAACACCCTCCCATATATATATACAGCAGGCTAGAACAGGGACGTGAGGGACAACAGAGTGCCTTAGTGTTACTGGATTTAATCTAGGTTCTTGACTTATGCTGCAGAAATGAATTTCAGAGCAGGTTGGGTTAGTTAGGCCAGAAATATTATTAAGGTTGGGAGGGAAGAGGAATAGGAGAAAATAACAGATCACGGGTCCCCAGTAGAGAGTAAGTGGCTGAAGAGTGATAGAGAGAGCTGATTAATGGACTACAATTTCCCATTATAGACCATAAATGCCCAGGTTTTACTTGTGTGTTGATCTGCACAGGGGGGACATTGCAAGAGCAGGGCACAGAAGCCTAGAGGGCTGAAAAGAGTGGGAACCTGGAGCAGGGAGCAGGGGATAGTTGACCTTTGTGTCTGCTTTTAAACCATTAATTATTTCACCCCTTTGCTAATGGTATGGGAGGAGTCCCAGGTATTTGTTGTTTTGATTGATTACTCTACCCATCATTCTCCTGGGAGGGGTCAAAGATAATATCCCGGGAGAATATATAGAGCTTCTCCTGGGAATCTCATTCCAGAATCAGATTCTCATGAGGGTCTTCCAGCAGCCATCTTGGGGGTATCAGTGTCCATGACAGGTTCCAGATCCATCTACTGATTCCCTGTTTTACTAGCCAGCTTCTCTAGGGTGATATGGACAAAGCAGTCAGTTCTGTGTAAAACTCCTGCTAGCTGGTGCACATCTTTACCTGTGCCTGACAGTGGAAAGTCCAGTAGATGAGAGAGAAGTCAACTGTCCAAAGCCAAATACCTGAAGACAATAGATAATGAGAAACCATTAGTACTCTGTCCCCTGACCCCACTCAGGCCAGGAAACACTAAGAGACAATGAAAATGTTGTGTTTCCAAGCCTTCTTCTGCATACTAAGAGCCAATGAGAATTTTGTAACTCATTGACATGGAGGAAGGGGCTATTCCAGACTTAAAAAGGCCGCAGGCCCAGCCCCAGCATGATCTCACCTTTGAGCATGCATGTACTTGTCTTGGGTGTGTACTTTTTCTTTCTTTTGATCTACAATAAACCCTTTACTTGCTTGCTAAAAATGTGGTACATCCTTAAATTTCTTTATTTCACATAGCCAAAAACCTGGAAATGCAATGGATATATATATATGTACATGAGTACTCCTGGAGCCTGAAATTAGAAAAACCAAACAGGATGAAAAGATCATGTAGAAATCTGAATATAGAAAATATTGGAAGTAAAAAAAGGGGTTTCATTTCCTAAGCTCTTTGACCTACCCTGCTCCCACATCCTTCAGCTTGAGAGAGCCATTGGAGAAGGGCTCAGTGTGATAAGATGAGCAGATGACTTTAGCATGGAACTCTATTTACTAGACCTGGAAATTAAGAATAATAGGGACTGAGGAAATGTCACAGAATAAACCCTGGTTTGCATAGTTTGTCCTGTAATTCCCAATTTAAGCTTTTTAACAGTCTTGGGTTGAGAGTATTTAAAAATTCAATTGCCAAATTTTAGTAAAGTCCTTGAAGGGTATGAAAAGTTTTTTAAAAATAAATTTATGATTGAAGCAAATAAAAGTTATAATATATTCTCCAGAGCTTGATAGTATGGTTCTGACATTATTTATAATTTTAAGGCATTATAAAAACAAAGTTGTTTTAACATCCTATGAAAGAAAAGAAAAAGAAACCATTCCTTACATAAAATGCCATTATTCTAACTCAATTTACTTGGATTTAATCTCCCAACATTTATACTGATATTAATAAGTTAACATTATGTTTGTTGGATCTTTTAGATGACAAAATTGTGAGATTTTGCCTAAAGAAATTATTACAAATATCTTTTAAAATTAGCTATTCTGCCTAAAGTGAAATGACTAATTTTTTACAGAACAGAATGAGGGATATAAGACAAGACTTAAATGGATATGAAAAGAAGTAGAAGGTTTGTGAAACCTTGTTTAAGGGATTGTCTTCATCCTAATATTAGATGGCTGGTTTTCATAAAATCAGGGTGGAAATATGTAGGAAAAGAATTGAATGGATACAAAAAGTTGTAGAGTGCTTGTTAAAGTAAAGTTCTTTTGTTGCTGACTGTAATTTAAAAAATTTATTTAAATGGGAAATTTTGTCTGAAGTTGAAGTAACTAGTTTATACGGTTATAAATGGTTAAAAAGAGGTTATAGGAAAATACAAGTTCTGAGATGTTGTAAAAGCATATTCTAAACTGAGGGATTTGAATATTCAGGAAGCCATTATTAAGTAAATATCTATGAGTTGATTTGGTAACAAAAGATAACTTCAAAGCAGAGAAAGCTGTTAGATGCCACCATAATCTATTATGATCTATGCTACATAGGATTTGTTTACCAATAATGTACTGATGCAAAAGTAAAGATTGACTTTTTCTTTGTTAAAGTAATACAGTTTTCTTAAATTATTAATATGTTTTAAGTGAAAAAAATTCCTTTTGAAATAATCAATATATAAAGAACTAAGAGTCTCTGCCTTATCTGAATGGCTTAATATACTTTATGTTGGTCTTACTATATCCTTAACAGTTTTTTAAAAAAACAAACAAACAAACAAAGGTGCTGCCATTTTGGAAGCTAAGTCTTTTTCAAACTATTTTACTAACTTATTTGTCACTGTGATAAATAGAGGTCTGCTTAAATATAATGTTCAGACCTGACAACTTTCAATATCCTAATAAAACCCTTGAGGATATCTTTAATTGCAAACTGTTACAAAAGAATTTGTTCTTTCACCATGTAAAAATTGAGATGTTTAACTTTATAAATTTATGAAAATTAACATTATTGATATATTTATATTTTAATTCACAGTGGAAAAATATATACAGAAACTGAAAAATATGTGTGCAAATTGTGGACATGTTTAAATGGGGTATTGTATTAGCAATGCTTTAAATTTTAGTCACATTTTATTCTGACCAATATTTTTATCAAGATGCTAAACTTCTGTGTTTTTTTTTAACTGGCTTGTCATAAAATACTGTGCATAACCACAGTATTTATCTCCTAAAATTATTGCAATTGTGTATACTTATGTTTACTGCTAAGGGCAATTGCTGGATATTTGCAAAGATTCATATTACTTTTACTACTCTGACATTTTAAGGAATCACACCCTCATTGTTGAGAGTAATATATCCTTAGGGTTAAGATATTAAAGTTCCAATAAGTGTGTAATTATATTAAGTGATAACAATGGTAACAGGAAGATAGACTTGATTACATTGGGAATCCTATGTTCTCATAAAATTTACTAGAAAAATAGTTTTCTTCCAGTAATGCTGAACTTTTTTCATAGTAAACAGAAAAATAACAGTTTTCTGTTATTTTTTCTATAACAGAAAACATGAAGGAGAAATTAAATGTGTAATTGTGTAATCTAATTATAATTTGGGGATTATACAAAATTCTTAAGACTTTTAAAGCTCTCACTGTCTCTTCTATCCTAATACTGATCTACATAAATACTGATCTACATGATGGTATTGTTGGTTATAATTTTAACCATTCTTAGAAAAATGTGGTACTATGAAAACAACTAAAATCTCTTTATACTGTTGGCTCTGATGATTCTCTAAAAGAAAGCAGTTAGCTCACTTTCAACAAAAAGGGACTTTAAAGGAAAAGCAAGGCAAGCATCTATAAGTAATGTTTTGCCTGTTTATTAACAATCTTGGTAAAAGTGTAAAAAGTAAAGTGAAACAAAACTCTTACTATGGTCTGTAGGTAATGATTTCTAGAACAACTTTATTTAAAATGCTCAAAAGGAAATTATGGTCTAGATTGTAAGATCTTGCAGCAGTCATATTTATACCTGAGCTCTGATCTCTAATTGTTTTTAAATCCTTAGATGCTTTACTTTTTGTGTATAACTTAATAGCACCTTAGAATTTATAAAGACTGTATGAGACTTGGAATTCAGAGCTAATGTTAACCAGTTCTAAAGGTGCTGAAAAACAGTGTTATTTCTAAAGGACAACCCTAATTAAAGAAGCTAAAAGAATCAGAATTCAATTAAAAGGTAAACAGGGCTAATCTAAAGAATACAGAGAATCAGGAAACAAGGAAAAAAGTAATATCAAAACTTTAAAACTTTAAGTTCTATGGGCACCAGAAAGAAGAAATTTATTTTGTCAAGCAAATTATTTAAATTTCTGTGTAGCACTATTTAATTTAACCTGACTAGTCAGCTAATTTAAACAGCATCGCTAACATGAATGAAATTGAATGAATGAGATTGTGATACTCTGTAAAGAGATGTTGCAATACCCTGATGCATTTCAATGTATTTTGGGTGTAAGATAAAAAATATTTGCTAAGTACCCTTGAGGAGAGGGAAAAACATAGAAATATTAAACGTCTTCACCTGGTAAATTCCTACTACTCTCTCAAACAATAGAAACTCCCATTTTATTGAAACAGTAGAGCTCTGCAAGGAAAACATTTGCAAAAGAAATATACTAGTAAGCTGAACCCTTGATCTTGAGGCTTGTACTCATGAAACTTATTTTTATAATAATGAACATAAACCGAATAATTAATGCCTGAGAATCACCTCTAGAGAACCACTTTTTTACTCAAATGTGGCCTGCCTCTCTAAGCCAAACTCGCACTACCTGTTCTAGCCACCCCATGGAACAGAATTTCCAGGCAGTTTTGTCTCATGGCAAAGTGGGACTTGACTTCCAGAGATTTTTCTGGCAGTGCAGGATTTGACAATTCCCAAGGATCAGCCTCCGTGTAAACTTGGAATTAGACCAAAATGGGGAAAAGAAACTGAACCCAATAAAGTTTTAATGACTAAGAGATTTCAAATAAGCCAAGAGGTCATCATTCTTGAGGTTACTATTATGCAGGCTTCAACCATGTAGCGCAAAAACACCCCAAAACAAAAGAAAACAAACAAACAAACAAAAACCATGGTAGTCAAAGCACAAATCAAAATTCCAAACTATATCTAAGAATAGCTGTAAAATCATTTCCCAAATGTAACATGGTTATTTAAACCTATAATTCTCAATTTATGTATTAAGCTTATTTTTCAGGAAGTCACTGAATTAGTCCTAGGCCTGACAAACCATGGAAGTCAGAGGTCAAATTGTAGGCATTACATAATGTCCATGCCCCTTTTCAGTATGAAGAAGCCAGAAAGATCTGATGACTAGATCATCCCCAAGATTGAGAAATATATAAACAGAAGAGCGAAGAGATGTACATATGGTTAGGAATTAACAGATAATTATGTTTATTAATTCATCATATAGATGCCTTATATTATAAAATAGCATAAGGTTAATGATGAATTTACTGAAGCTGGCAAGAGTGGTCCTACACTTGTTTCTGGATACTCTAGACTTAACCTTACCCTTGTGTATGCTTACTCTTTTGCTAGTAATTCTGTATTGAACATACTCTGTATTAGTCAGCCAAAGGGGTGCTGATGCAAAACACCAGAAATCTGTTGGTCTTTATAAAGGATATTTATTTGGGGTAGAAGTCCACATTTACCAGGCCATAGAGCATAAGTTACTTCCCTCACCAATGTCTATTGCCACATGTTGGAGCCATATGGCTGCCGATGTCTGCGAGGGTTCAGGATTCCTGGGTTCCTCTCTTCCTGGGGTTTGCTCAGCTCCTCTGCTATCTCCACAAGGTCAGCTATAGACCATAAGGCTCTCTAGGCTTTGCCTTTCTCCAGAAGGTCAGCTGGAGACTCTCAGGTGAATGGTTCGTCTCTATCCTGGGGCTTTCTCTCCTTCCTCACAACAAAGCTTCTGTCTGCTGGCCTCCCCAGGCTCCAGCATCTAAACTCAAACATCAGAACTCCAACTCAAAACTATTCCAACTCTGTCCTTTGCCATGCCTTTTATGTTTGATTCCCCACCCACCAAGAGGTGGGGCTCAATGCCTTTCTGACATGGGCCAGTCAATGCCCTAATCATACCTTAATCATGCCCAGATTAATAGACCAGTTTACAAGAATAATCCAATATTTATTTTTGGAATTCATAACTATATCAAACTGCCAAACTGCTACCTACTCTTATGTATACTTACTATTGGGATGGTGACCACTCTACGCACCTGTTCAATATCCATATGAAAGACCTTGTAATTGACCTTAGTTCTGTATACACCATCCCAAATTTGTGACTGACTCTGGTTTGCTACCCACCCCCATCTGTCCTGTTCAGCCCCTTAATGTTTATTAGGAAGGAACCTGTGTTTAGCTCCATTTTAAAACATTGGCACTCTGATGTTATAAAATATAAAAATTTCCTGAGATCAGAGAGGCAGTTTTGGGCCATGAGGCCACTGGGCTCCATTGCTTACAAAACCAAAAAACTCAATTTCAAACCCCGATGTCATAGGAATTGGCTTTAAAGGTGCATAGGGAGGAAGGAACCTGCTTTTGCTTGATATCAACTCCATAAATCCAAAACTTGTCCCTATATGCAGGACCAGACTCTCAGGGATGACCATTCCTGATGCCACAAGATAAGCAAAAACTAAGTTGTGATCAGTGATGTTTTCAGAAAAGATCTTAACCAAAAGGGGGAAATGTGAAAGAAAATGTTATAACTTAGTCTAAGAGACTTAAAATGAATTGCACATAAACAAAAATGAAAAATTAAATTAATTAAAAAAATGAATTGCACATTCACAGAGCTAGAGTCTGGAAGATAGGTTTACAGGGAATAGAAAAGGAGAAGTTTGTGAGCCAATGTCCATATCGGCAAAATCTTTGATAAGGTGGAAGTGTGTAGTTGCACAGTGGAGGGGCATGACAGGGGTGCAGTGATACAATTGGGTTGGGTGGTGCAGGTTTGTCAGGGGTTAAGATAGGGAGGGTGGGTTGGACTGTCCATGGAACTGGGGGAAATTTCAGGGAGGTAGCAGGTGAACACTAGGGATTGGTAGGTATGTGGCTGAAACTACAATGTTGGGAATGCTCTTTAGCAATATGGCAAAGAAGGGTTACTCATTTAGGGTGTTGGATGTGGAGGGGCGTTGGGGACAGGGCACAGCTGGAGCAGGCCTCTAGGGATTGTGAGTGTTCATCTTGTCAAAGTGTGTTATATCAGTGGGTGAAGTCCCACATAATTAGTGGGAAGGTGTTGGACTCCCATCCTGGGGACGCCTGCTATGTTTTCAAATAGAGGGCAGGAGTCTCTTGAGAGAATGGGTGGTACCTAATAGGGGAGGACAGACAAGTGTCAAGCCCTCAGTTTGTTGCAAGTAGCTATGAATCTTGTCCTGTAAGGAGTGAAGCCTGGTGGTTGCCATGGGTACCAAGGGGAGGGGTAGGTAGGAATAGAGTACAAGGAATAGAGGGAATTTTGAAGCCAATAAAAGTATTCTAAATGATCTTACAATGATGTATGCAGGCCATGTTAAATTTAATCAAAATATATAAAAATGTATGCTCCAAAATGTAAACCATAATGTCAACCATTGGCCATGGTTAGTAGCTATGTTTCAATATTTGTACATCAGTTGTGACAAATGTACCATCCACATATAAAATGTTATTAATAGGGGAAGGGGAAAAGGGGGAGAATTTTGGATATTTGGGAGTACCCTGTATTCTGTACATGACTTTTTTGGAACCAAAAATTTCTTTGAAGACAAAAAGAAAAAAGTAAGACACTGGGGTAATAAATGGGAAAAAAATCACTGTACATGCAGGACAACAGATCTTACAGTGATGAAAGGCAAAATGTCAAAACAAATTTTTAAAAATATTTTTCATTATTTTTTATTATCCAAAATTTTATTTTTATTTTTGATTTTTTTGTATTTAATTTCTTATTTTTAAAACTATCATTATTATTTCATTTTCTTCTCATTTTTGCCTGTTTTATTGGCTTCATTTTTGGAAAAGTTTTGGGTCACAGAAGGGTTAAAACTGTGGCAAGGGAGGATCATTGGTGTGGAGTGTCATTGATGGCGGATACATGGGAGAAAGTTCACCTGGGTGTAAACATAAGACATATAAATGTGTTCAAATGTTCATGGGACATTGTCACAGTGGGTGGAGATTCACACAATAACTGAAAGAATATGAAATTTCCATCCTGGAGAGCTTTGGCAACATTCTCTGATGGAACAGCAAGAATCCCCCAAGTACAGGGGCAATGACTAGTAAGAAGGATGAAACATTGATGGACCCTTGATATTGATGACTGTGCTTATGAACCTTTACTCTTGAAATTGAAAATTAGCCTAGCATTATAGGGTGCCTAAGAGTTACCTCCTGAGGGCCTCCTTGTTGCTCAAATGTGACCTCTCCATAAGCCAAACTCAGCATATAAATACAGTAACTTCCCCCCAGTGTGGGACATGACAACTGTGGATGATTCTCCCTGGCACCAAGGGATTGCTACCAAACACCAACTCACAATGCAACTGGAAAAAGGTTTTGACCAAAAGGGGGAAAATGTAAAGAAAAACGAGTTTATATGGCTAACAGACTGCAAAGTGATTTGGGAGGTCATTCCAGAGATTACACTTTTGCACACCTCAGCAGGATCTCATTGAAGGTAAAAGTCAATACTACCACAAACAGTGGGGCTCCTGAGGGCTCCAGAGACATCTGACACTATAATCAGGGCAGATAGTTCAGGAGTTTTATACCTTGTCATTGGGCCTTACTTTGGAATTTATGCTTCCCAGTGTGACAGAGTTGGACTCAGTAGTGGTTTCCCTACACATGGCTCTACTGTCCCAACTATTTGAATCTATAATTAGTACTAGAGTTGGTAGCTGTATGTCCAGAAGACTTAAATCTTTGGGGTCTCCATTTGCCAGCTGGGCCCTGAAGCTCAGTGTACTTTCAGCATCTGCTCTCTGGTTCATTGGACACAACCAGGGCAACTGGCAGGGAAGAGAAGATGGACAACTACCATACCAAAGAACCAAAAAAGTCTGCAGCTGTGGGCAAGAGGGTCCCATTCATTGACAATATGGGATCGAAGTACCCCTCTCAATTAGGTGTGGAGTGGGAATCACCATCCTGGTATCCCCGAGATTGGGAATGAAATATGGACTAAAGTAGACTTACTGATATTCTACTATAGACTTATTGTGGTTTTAGCAAATGAAGAGCTTATATAATTAATGTGCAGGCAGTAGCCACTAGACGTTCTGAGGATAGTGGGAGGGAAATACAAAAGTAATACGGGGGCATTTTGGAACTTGGGAGTCACTATGAGTGGTGTTGCAACAACTTATATAGGCCATTATTACCTTGTTATAACTTACAGAACTGTGTGGAGAGAGTGTAAACTACAATAAAAACTATAAACCATGCTTAGTGGCAATACTACAAAATGTGTTCATCAATTGTAATGAAAATACCACACTAATGAAAGTTGTTGTTAATGGGGGGAAATGTAAGAGGTATGGGGAGTGGGGCATATTTTTTATATAACATTTATGTAAGCTATTAATCTTTTAAAAAATAATTTTAAAAAATAAGAGACTTTAAATGGAGTCTATGTCACACTTAAAGCTCTAAAACTGCCTATTATAAGCAAAATCTAAGCAGCTGTCCAAACTACTCTCCTTCTGAAATAATGAAACCTATTTCTAAGACCACTGCCCTAATACACTTTTCCATTTTGATTTGTTTTCCTTCCTCATTTTCCTTTCAAAATCTGCCTGACAGTCCCAACTTGGGACACAATTTAGGTTGCTGAACCAAGTTGCAATTCAAAGACCCCAAGCAATGTCTTTCTTGCTTTAAAGATCAGTTTGTTACTCTCAGTCCAAATAACCAAGCTTGGGATGTCATCAATTTCAGACGCATTCCAGTTAACAATGCTGCTTTAATAATTGCAATTACTCTTAAGAGTTAACTGGAGATCATGCCTATAGGTTCAGTAAGTAGTCAGCTATTACTCTGCAATGATTTGTTTCATGGGCAGCAGGTGCAATAGTGATAAAAGAGGCCACTCCATACCTACATGGCATTCATGTTCTAGTTGTGAGAAAGGGACAAAAAGCAAATAAATCAGTTAAATCATGATATATAAAATGCTGTAGAGGAAATGTAACAGGGATTGGACAGAGAGTAACCCAATGAGAAAAAGGATGGCTTTAAAACAGTTGGGGAGGATGGGTTAGACTCTCCATGGAAATGGGGGAAGGGCTGGAGGAGGGAGTTGGGAACATTGGGGATTTGCAGAATATGGTTGAAACTAAAATATTGGGAATGTTCTCTTGGAAATCATTGACCATGATTAGTAACAATGTTTCAATATTTGTATATTAATTGCAACAAATGTACCACCCACATGTAGAATGCTGTTGGTAGGGGACAGGGAAAAAGGGGGAGGGTGTTGGGTGTATGGGAATCCCTTATATTCTGTACATGACTTTTCTATGACCTCAAGCTTCTTTGAGCATGGAATGAAGAGAGAAAGACATTGGGAGAATAAATGGAAGGAAGTGTTACTGTACACACAAGACAACAGATCTTGCAGTGATGAAAGACATAATGTCAATTTAAAATATATATATATACTTTTAAATTATTTTTTATTCCAATTTTTAAATTTTTTTTGTATTTTGTGATTTTTAAAACCTGTCATTATTTCATTCTTATTAATTTTATTTGATTATTTTTTGGATTCATTTTTGAAGAAGTTTTGGATCACAGAGAGGTTACTGCTATGGGGGGAGGATGATTGTTGCAGGGTGTGAGTGATGGGGGATGCATGGGAAGAGGTTCACTTGGGAAATGCCTATAAGGCATATGAATGAGTTCAAGTGTTAATGGGACATTGTCATGGTGGGTGGAGATTCACACACTAATTGAAAGAATATGGAATTCCAATCCTGGGGAGATCTGCCACATTTTCTAATGGGATAGCAGAAATGCCAGGAGTCCATGAGCAGAGATGAGTGAAGGAGAAAGGACCATTGATGGACTCTTGATATTGGTAACTGTGCTTATGAACATTTACTTTTGGAATTGAAATTTAGCCTAGTGTTATAGTTTGCCTAAGAGTTACTTCCTGAGAGTCTCCTTGTTGCTCAAATGTGGCCTCTGTCTAAGCCAAACTCAGCATACAAATGCACTATCTTGCCCCCCAATGTGGTATATGACTCCTAGGGAGGAGCCTCCCTGGCACTGAGGGATTACTACCAAACACTGGCTAGTAATGCAACTGGGAAAAGACTTTGACCAAAAGGGAAGAAGAGTAAAGCCAAAAGGGTTTATATGGCTAAGGGACATCAAAGTAAGTTGGGAGGTCATCCCAGAGGTTATGCTTAGGGACATCTCAGTAGTATCTCACTGACTGCTAAAGTAAATATTGCCTCAAAGGGTAGGGATCCTGACGGCTCTGGAGACATACAGACTCTAGGCAGGACAGACAGGTCAGGTGTTTGCTGCCTGGCCAGTGAGCCCTAAATTGGAATTTATGCTCCCCTGTGGGACAGAGCTGGACTCAATTGTCTTTTCCCTACAAATGGTTTTTCTGCCCCTTCTATTCAACCTACAGTTAGTACTAGAGTTGAAAGCTGTATAATCAACAGACTTAAATCTTTTGGCTTTCCATGTACCTGTCAGGCCCTGAATCTCAAAAGGTTTGCAACACCTACTCTCCAGTTCATAGGATCTCACGCAAGACAATAAACAAGGAGATGATGATGGGCAACCACCATCCTTAGGAGCAGAGAGAGTCTGCAACTGCAAGCAAGATAGTCCCATCCATTTGCCCAATGGGATCTAATCCACTTCTCAAGTAGAAGCAGAGTGGGCATAACCATCCCAGAATCCTCAGGATTGGGGAATGAACAAAGGACTAGAGTAGACATTACTATTCTACTATACACGTATCATGAGGCTAGAAATGGAAGAACTTTTTCATTGATGTGGAGACAGTGTCCACTGAAGGTTTTGGGGAAGGAAAATGGAAAAATAAGTGTAATATGGGGGCATTTTAAGGACTTGTGAATCATCCTGAATGACATTGCAAGGACAGATTTAGGACATTATATATCTTGTCATCATTTACAAAATTCTGTGGGAGAGAGTGTAAACTACAATGTAAACTATAATCCACACTTAATGGCAATGCTCCAAAATGTGTTCATCAATTGTAACAAATGTACCACACTGATAAAGATTGTTGATAATGTGGGAAAGTGTAGGAGGGGTAGGGTACAGGGCATATATAAATCCCCTATATTTTTTATGTAACATTTATGTAATTTAAGTATCTTTGAAAAAATTTTAAAAGTATATTAAAAAATATATGAGTAAAGCAGTCACTGAAGGAAATCCTCCCTAAGCAGGGCATGTGAACTGTGGATGAGAGATGAGGAAGAGTCAGCATGTGAACTTGAGAAGAAGAGCATTCCTTGAAGCAAGAAGAGATGTAATAAGCCCAGAAGGTATGAATGGGGACAATGTCAAGGAAGAAAAGTGCATATGGGTTAGTGTGCCAGGTGAAGACACAGAGATGAGTGAGTGGGAGCAATTGTGCAGAAACTTATGCCAAGGCCATTATAATTTACTCTAACTTTGATTAAACAGAGAGCATTCCTACTCCTAATCAGCTTATCACAACTCCTCTAAGTGACTTTTACATGGGAGAAAAAATCCTAGAAATTAAAATTTAAAAAATGGCATAAAGAGGGAAAGTGGAGCTCAATACTGTGACTGCACTAAAGGTGTAACAAAATGAGGTTAAAAGTACAGAGGTGGGAATGCTTTTAAGGCAAAATGACAAGGAAGGATCACTGGTTTGGGGGGTTTGTTGGGGGTCATTTGGGACAGGGTGCACATAGAGCAGCCTTCTAGGGAGTGTGTGTGTTCATTCTGTCATAATGTGTTGTAACAGTGGGTGGAGACCCACGTAATGAGTGGGAAGTAGTTGGACTCCCATCTTTGGGAGGACTGATTTGTTCAGAAATAGGCATGAGTCTCTCAAGAGCAAGGGCAGTTCCTAATAGGGAATAACAAACCAGTGTGTCAAGATGTCTTGTTGCATGTAACTATGAATCTTGTCATCCAACTAGTCAAGCCAGAGGGTCATCATGGACCATTGACTGCAGGGGGATGGGGTGATAGGAATAGACTAGATCAAACAGGGGGTATTTAGTGGTCAGAGGAAATGTTCTTCATTACCATACAGTGATGGACACAGGGCATGGTAAATATCATCAAAATTTATAAAAGTGTATGGTGTAAAATGTAAACCATAGTGTAAACCATTGGCAATATTTAGTAGCTATGTTTCACTATTTGTATATCAGTTATAACAATGCTACCATCCACATATAAAAAGGTATTAATATTGGCATAGGAAATGGGGGGGATGTTGGGTATATGAGAGTCTCCTGTATTCTGTGTGTGACTTTGCTGTGAACTAAAACTTCTTTGAAAAAATAAAAATAAAAATAGTGAGACACTGCGAATGAGAGAGGGAAGGTGCCACGGTATAAAATGGATGCCAGATATTGCAATGATGAAAGGCAAAAGGCAATTTTTTTTATATTTTTCATTTTTTTAATATCCAATCATTTAATTTTATTATATTTTTAGTTTATAAAAATTTTATGTATTGTTTCTCTTTCATTTAAACTTATTATCATTTCATTTTCCTATTAATTGTATTCAGCTATTGTAATGGCTTCATCTTTGAAGAAGCTTTGGATCATGGAAGGGTTACAACTGGGACAGGAGAGGATCATTGGTGTGAGGTGGCAGGAATGGGGTATGCATGGAAGGAAGTTCACATGAGCATAAATATAGGGTGTATAAAAATGTTCAAATGTTCATGGGGCATTGACACAGTGGGTGGAGAATCACTCAATAAATGAGAGAATATTGAATGCCAATCCTGGAGTGCTCTGCCACATTCTTTAAGTGGGCAGCAAGAGTCCCCCAAGTGCAGAAGCAGTGACTGCTGAAGGAGGATGATCCACTGATGGACCCTTGTTATTGATGACTAGCCTTATAAGTCATTGCTCTTGAAATTGAAACTTAGCCTATTGTTATGGGGTGCCTAATGGTGGCCCCCTGAGAGCCTCCTTGTTGCTCAAATGTGGCCTCTCTCTAAGCCAAACTCAGCATATGAGTGCACTACCTTCTCCCCAGTGTGGTACATGACTCCCGGGGAAAAGCCTCCCTGGCACAAAGGGATTGCTAGCAAACACCAACTAGCAATGCGACTGGAAAAAGACCATGAATAAAAGGGGAAAAGGTAAAGACAAATGAGTTTATATGGCTAAGAGACTTCAAAATGAGTTGCAAGGTCATCTGAGAGTTAGCGCTTATGCATATCTCAGTAGGATCTGATAGAATTCCAAATTGGATATCACCCCAAATAGTGGTGCTCCTGAGGGCTCTGGAGATACATACACAAGTCATAGTCAGGGCAGCTAGCTCTGGAGTTTGGTGACTTGCCAGTGAGCCCTACTTTGGAGTTTGTGCTCCTGAGAGTGACAGATTTGGACTCAACTATGTCTTCCCTGCACATGGCTCATCTGTCCCTTCTATTCTAATTTATTATTGGTGCTGGAGTTTGTAGGTAAACATCCAGAGACTGGAGTCTTTGGGCTGTCCATATACCTGGGCCTGGAATTTTGGTGGAGCAGCAACTCCTACTCTACAACTCGTTGGACTCACCCAAGACAACTGGCAGGGAGGTGATGATGGACAACAGCCATCCCAGGGAATAGAGAGAATCTGTAGCTGCAGGCAGGATAATCTCATCCTTCCTTCCCATGGGATATTAGCCCCTCTCAATTGGAGGTGGAGTTGACATCACCATCCCAGACTCCTCACAATGGGGGAAGTGCTATGGACTAGAGCATACTTACTTGTATTCTACTATAGACATTTTGTGATTCAAGCAATGGAAGAAATTATGACACTGATTTGGAGCCAGTGGCCACTGGAGGCTTTGGGGTAGGGAGAGGTAAAAGCATTTGTAATACAGGAGCTTTTTTGGGACTTGGAAATTGTCCTGAGTGACATTTCAATGACATATATAAGGCATTTTATACCATAACATAACATGCAGAAATGTGTGGGAGAAAGTGTGGTCTACAAAGTGAACGATGCTCCATGCTTGATGGCAAAGCCCCAGGATGTGTTTATCAATTGCATTTGATGCCTCACTCTAATGAAGGATGTTTATGTGGGGCTTGTGGGAGGTGTGGTAGGTAGGGCATATGGGAATCCCTATATTTTTTGTGTAACATTTATTTAATCTAAGTCTCTTTTTAAACAATTTTAAAAATTAAAAAATAATTATAACAAAGATCCAACGCCAGAAAGGACACACAAAGTCTTCCCAGCAAAGATGGTGCTTGAGTTCACATCTTTTATTTCTCTTCATCCTGATTTTAATTTAGAGGTGAATTCATAATACAATTAAGGCTGTTGTTGATCTTTGAGGCAGAATAGAGGAGAATGGATAATGATACTCATCCTCATCAAATCAAATTCTTCTTCCCACAACCTTAAAAATTCCTTCTAATCATTTTACCTATATCCTTTTAACACATTGCCAATCACCCATGGACATAGTTAGATAAACACTCAATTCTTACCGTAGGTTCTCCCATGGCAAACAGTGTGATGTGGTCTCCTGGTACCCTGAGGCACTCTCACCCAATTTTTCCACTTTTTGTCAGCTATTTTAGCTCTCTGTATTTATCTTTATTATTTATGTGTTTGTTTATTTGTTGCAAAGACTATCCGCTAGGAACTGTTTAGAAATGTAGGTTGTTTTACCAAACACCATGTGTTCAAATCCTACCCTGGGGAGAGTGGAGTGGGCAAAGGGGAACTATTACTTAATGAGTACAGAGCTTCTGTTTAGGGTGTTGAAAATTTTTTTATTCATGGTGGTGATGGTATTACATTATTGTATATATAATTAATTCCATTAAATTGCATACTTGAAAGTGGTTAAAGTGGGAAAATTGTGTGTACATATATGGTACCAAAATAAAAATAAAAAGAATACATATATCTGGAGCATTCACTACTTCTTTCACCTAAAGTAAGCTATATTGATTATCAAAGCATCCATTAATCTTCTGGAAAGCAGGAATAACATGTATTTCATAAGAGTCTTTGAGAATTAAAAAGGTGAATGTTTTCAAACTATCTGAATATTATAATATATAAATGTGAGGTATTGTACAATTATTTTTTATTGTTCTATAGTTTTAATTAAAAATCATTACATTTTGTCCTCTTTTTTTAATCCGATTTTGATTTGGAGGATATTTTGATTTTAAGGTGAATTATTCAGACTGCTAATTTCATCCATCTGACATTAATATTATTGGATTTACTCTAAAAAATAAGTATGTAACTCATGGTATCTTAATGTAGTATCTATATACAATAGCATAATAAAAAAAATTCATAGAATTTTAAAGTCATTTAGGAAAGGGACACTGAGAAATTAGTGAGAAAAGCAATAAAGACAATAACATTTATTAAGAACCTACTTAGCCCCAGGCAGTTAACTGGATGTCTACACATTCCCTTTTCTACTGCAAAAATAACACTATCAAATACTTGCTACCATTTTATTGTACATATTAACAAAGCCTGAGATCAGGACAATCAGCACGATGGTGGCAGAGTAAAGAGCTCCTAGAATCAGCTCCTGCCACACGGCAGTTAATAATTGTCCAAAGCTATCCAGAACACCTGTTTGGGGGTCCCAGGAGACCACAAGTGCATCCTGCAACATCCTTGAAAGAATAGAGGGAGACTTCCCATGTGTAGAGAAGATTTGTAAGTAGAGCATTCCACACCATAGAGGCTGGTGCTGATCCCCCACTGGAGGCACAAGCCAACTCAGGAGCGGTTCCGAGGCTGGAATTGAAAGTTCCACTTCCCAAAAATGGTAGAGGAAGAGACAGTTGGGCACCAAATTCAGTTACTGATTAGTAAATTTGGTGGACTAAAGTATAATCCAAAGAATAGCTAATGTTTGAACCTCTCCAAATCAGAAAGAGGACAGTAGCCCTCATCTTAACTTCACACCTGACAAGGGGAAGCAGGGTCGACTGAAAATCACAGTGCAATTAGGGACTGGCTTTTTCATCTAGATCAGATTGCCACTCTAACCTAAGTCCTAGGCCCACCTTAGGCAGAGAGGAAGGTGGGGGGAGCTGCACCAGCCTCTCTAAGAAATTGCAGGTCATACCACAGAGGGTGGTGTTCATCCTGCTTTAGTAATGCAAGCCATCCTAAGAGCTTTATCTCAGCTGGAATTGGAAGCCCCACTTCCCAAATATAAGGGAGGAAGAGAGAGTTGGCCACTGATTTCAGTTACTGATTAGTAAATTCAGCTAACTAAAGTATGACCCTAAGAACAGCTAAAGTTTGAGCCTGTCCAAGTCAGAAGGAGTCTGATAGCCACCATTTTGATTCCACCCCCAGAATAAGGGGAAGCTGGGCTGACTGAAAATCACAGTAATGGTAGAGACTGGTTTCTTTCAACCTGATTGACCTGCAGCCTTAGCATAGGCTTCAGCCACACATCTAGCAGGGAAGAGGCTACAGGGCCCTGCACCAGCCTACCCAGGTAACTGCAGGTACATTTAGCTGGCACAGACTGAATAATCAGAAGCCTACCAGGGCAACTGTGGTCATTTTGGACCTGAACTATATAGATTGCTGCCCACACTTGCAGCAGCATACCTGCCCCATGCAGGGGAGAAAGGGGCATGAGTATTCATCAGTCTTTCTGGGAAATTACAGTCTAAGCCTGCATGAGTTGGATTATTCCACACAGCTGTGACTCTGTCCGTACACCTGGCAAAGGAGAAAGATTGGAGAAGCTTTTTTGGCCCTTGGGGCAATGAGGGCAGATTGAGCCCCCACAGCTTATAGCATCAACTACATCTTTGGCTCCTATTACACAATCAGCAATGAAGAAAAGGCAGGAAGCCTTAAACGGAAGAGAAAACTGCACCTAGAATAAATACTCTAATAAGCTAGATGCCAAGACACGAACAAAAAAAAATGACAATATACATCAAGAAACATGAAGATATGGCCCACTTAAAGGAAAAAGATAAGCCTCCATATGACATAAAGCAGTTGAGACAATGAATCATAGATGTTCAAACAAATCTCCTTAATAAATTCAATGAGATGGCTAAAGAAATTAAGGATATTAAGAAGATATTGGATGAGCACAAAGAATAATTTGAAAGCATACATAGAAAAAGAGATCTTATGGGAATGAAAGGTGTAATAAATGAAATACAATATTCATTGGAATCATATAATAGCAGATTTGAGGAAGCAAATGAAGGGATTGGTGAGCTTGAAGAAATGCCCTCTGAAAGTGAACTTACAAAAGAACAGCTGAAGAAAAGATTGGAAAAATTGGGGCAAAGTCTCAGGGAACTAAAGGACAGCAAAAGATGTGCAAACACATCATGGGTGTTCCAGAAAGGGAAGAGAAGGGAAAAGGAACAGAAAGAATATTTGAAAAAATAATGGTAGAAAATTTCCCAGTCCTATTGAAGGACAAAGATATACATGTCCAAGAAGCACAACATACTCCCATTTGAAAAAAATCTGAATAGACCAACTCTGAGACACATACTAATCAGAATGTCAAATGCCAAAGACAAAGAGAGAATTCTGAAAGCAGCAAAAGAAAAGAAACACACAACATATAAGAGATATCCAATAAGATTAAGTGCTAATTTTTCACCAGAAACCATGGAGGCAAGAAGACAGTGGTATAATGTCTTTAAGATACTGCAAGGGAAAAACTTCCAGCCAAGAATCATATATGGCAAGATTGTCTTTCAAAAATGAGGTCAAATTTAGAGTATTCACAGATAAAGAGTAACTGAGAGAGTTAGTAACCAAGAGACCTATTTTTCAGGAAATACTTAAGGGTGTGGTACAGCCTGAAAAGAAAAGACAGGAGAGAGAGACCTGGAAGAGAGTCTAGAAATGAAAATTACTTCAAGAAAAATAAAAAGAGTGGTGAAAATAAAATATGACCGATAAAACCCAAATATTCTGGAATAAACTTAACCAATGATGTAAAGCACTTGTATTCAGGAAACTACAACTCATTGTTAAAAGAAATAAAAATAGACGAAAATAATTGGAAGAACATTCCATGCTCATGGTTTGGAAGACTAAATATCATTAAGTTGTGAATTTAACTCAAATAGAAGTACATTTTCAATGCAATCCCAAGAAAAATGCCACCAGCATTTAAAAAAAAATAAATGGAAAACATGATTATTAAATTTATTTAGAAGGGTAAGTGGTCTTCAATAGCCAGAAACATCTTAAAACGAAAAGCAAAGTTGGAGGATTCTCATTTCGGGTTTTAAGTCATATTACCTATCTACAGTGGTAAAAACAGCATGGTAGTGGCATAAAGACAGACACATGGACAATTGAACTGAACTGACGGTTAAAAAATAGACCTTCACATCTATGGTCAAGTGATTTTAGACTAGCCTGTCAAAGTCACCCAGCTCTGGCAGAACAGTTCATTCAACAAATGGTGCAGAAAAACTGAATATCCATAGCAAAAAAGAAAAGAGGACACATATCTCACACATTATACAGAAATTAACTCAAAATGAATAAAAAGCCTATATATAAAAGCAAGCACCGTAAAGCATCTAGATGAAAATGTAGGAAAATATCTTCAAGACCTGGTGGTAGGTGGTGGATTTTTAAAGGAGATAAGAGGAAGACTGAGGTGGACTACTGATATTTAATGCATGTAGAAGTTTTATATAGCTTTACTGCAAAAGTGTGGAAATGTACAGAGTTGATGGTAACACATTATAGTGAGTAACAGCTGACTTATAAATGGGGATGTGGCTGAAATGGTAGTCTAGGGATGCAAATGTCAATTGACAGCTAGAGAGTAATCTAGATACTGAATAGCACAGTAAACCCAGAGGTGGATTAGAATTCTGGTTAATGATATAGATGCAAGAGTGTTCTTTGTGAGCTAGAGAAGATGTACATCAATATTGCAGGTGTTGGGGATGTGGAGAAGCATGGGAAGAATACAACTTGAGAGACCTATGGATTGTGGTTAACAGTAATAATGTAATATTCTTGCATCTATGCCAAAGATGTACAGTGTTGATAATGGGGGAGTATGGAAAATGTGTGCCTAATGTATGCTGTGGACCCAGTAATAATGGGGTGATTTTAATTCATAATCTGTAACAAATGTTCCATCACAGTGTGTTGTGTTGATAGAGGGGTGTTGTTTGGGAATTCAGCACATGTGCATGGTTGTTTTATAAGTTTACATCTTCTGTCATAAAAATATATTTAAAAATAATAATAGGGTGGGTTCAGGGAAAATACCCCAAATATAAGATAAGGACTATAATTAGTAGTAAGATTTTGACAATATTCTTTCATAATTTGTAACAAATGTCTCACAACAATGAAAGGTGTTGGTGGAGGGTTGATGTATGGGACCCCTTTATGATGTTGTGAATGTTTGCTTTGTAAGTTCACATCTATTACTATACACTTATTTATGTATGTTCATGTATAAATGATATAAAACTAATAATGATAATAAAGTATGTTGGGGGAAAATACTTTGTTTAGTAGTAATATTTTGGGGTTACTCTTTAATCATTAGTTAAAATTTTTTAACAACAATGCAAGGTTTTGGTGGTACGTTGAGATATGAGAGCCCTGTATGATGTTATGTATGTTTGTTTTATAAGTTCACAACTATTCCTATACACTTTTTCTTATGTTTGTTCTTGTGTGAGTGATATACTTCAATAAATTTAAATAAGCATAAGCCTGAGATCATTTGAAATGGGTTCTGGTTACATAAACTACTAAGATGTAATTCAATCCTAGTTCTCTTGAGTCCAGAGTTCCA